>JAZHYW010014677.1:0-39481 GCA_037355805.1 Ixodes ricinus
AAAAATAATACTAGATACGTCTAAAATGACTCACATTTTAATCTTTATTCATAAAAGATATCACTCGCCAGCGGGAGTTCTTTTATACTTTTCTTGTAAATATAAAAGGACCACGGGAAGTTAACTCTGTCTTCTCTTTTACTGAACATTACACAAAACTTACTAATAGAAAAATCATTAATTTTGGGAATCAGTCTCTGGGTACAGGTAGGTTGTCCGCGGGGTATGGCCTATTCATTCAATCATTCACTCTCGCGATACCCAGCTGTCACGCCGACGCACCGTCGCTCGCTGCTGCCGCCGTGGACGCTCGCCGCTGCTTTCTGGGCATTTGTTGTTCCTTTTGTTTCTGGCACAAGTTCACCGATTAAACAATTATTTTCAGTTCATTATTCATCGTCTCTTCGCCTTTTCGTGACATTTCTTGTGGAGGTGCGAGGAAACGCAGCCCATGAAGCGTGCCCTCGGAAGGCTTCGCAGCGTAAGCCCAGTCCCCTGCCCAATAAGATCGCCCGTGGAGACTACCGAGACCCGAGGAAGCCGCTGCAACAAAGATCAACCCCCGGAATTCGGACTTCTGCCGGACAAGCGCAAGAAGAGAAAGACTATGACGCCGTTGGCTTTGACCACCTCATCCATCGTCGTCATGCCCATCGCACCCCGGACGCCTGCTCCCTTTCACGGTGACGTTTACGAAGACATCAATGACTGGATCAATCAGTTCGAGCGAGTTTCCCGACACAAAGTATGGACGCCTCAACAGAGCCTTCAGATCGTCTACTTTTCACTGGAAGGAACGGGTGGGCACTGGTACGAGAGCCCCGACGCCTCAATCAGTTAGTGGGAACAGCTCATGGAAGAGCTCCGACGCTTCTTCGCAAGCCAGCAGCGACGGGAACGTGCTGAAGAGATTCTTCAGGCCAGGGTTCAAAACCCAAACGAAAGAGTCGTCAGCTCTGTCGAGGACATTCTTCGACTCAGCAACCCTGCCGATCCTCAAGCCCCCAAAGCAAAGAAGCTGCGAATCCTTATGCGCGGTGTCAAAGAGAACATCTTCATAGACCTCGTGCGATGTCCACCCACAACTGTCGAAAGTTTTGTGACAGAGGCGACCAACGTTGAACGGGCCCTGCAACTACGAGCCACCCACTACCATCGACTTCCTGGCATCGCTGCCCCCACGCTGTCCAGCTGCACTATCAGCTCCAATATCCAAGGATCCACGAAATCATCCGGGACATTGTCTGTGAAGAGCTGAAGAAGGTAGTACCTGCCGCCGAACGTCCAGCTTCGCTCCCGATCGCCCAGATTGTTCGAGAGCAGGTCAAGCTAGCGCTCCAGCCAGACGTTCTCGCCGACGCCGCACCGGAACCCCAGCTTTGAACTACGCCGCAGTTGGTCGTCGTCCGTAGCCTCGTGTCACCCGGCAGTACTCAGCTGCGCCACAACAAGAGGTCTCTTCGCCGCAGTACAATCGTCGTCAAGAGCAGCGTGGAACTCGAAAGACCGACGTGTGGCGCACGGCTGACGGACGCCCAGTGTTCGTCAACTGCGGGGAGGTTGACCACGTTTACAAAGGCTGTCTCTACCGCCAGCTCGGCCTGCGAGGATTTGCATTAAACGACCGTCGACCATGCTTTGGAGAACAACCAAAGGACATCGAGAAGTGCATCCGCCATCCGCCGTCTTTAGTGCAGGGTTCTTGCGGTGATCCCGCTCACCATCCCCACGACATCTTGCATTGCCCCTTCGTCGGTCCCGCCGAGAAAGTTTGTCTTCCCCTGCCTCGCAGGAAAAAGTAAGTGCGGCAATACCGGGAGGTTGTATTGCCGAAGAAGAACGACGCGACTACCCTCCACAAACCTCGGAGTGCTCCCACACTAGTGACGCGACGGATAGGAACGACGCTTCTGCGACGGTGTCGAATAACCTCGACATTACCATCGACGGCCACGTCGCGACGGCACTCATCGGCACTGGAGCAGACTATTTCGTTTTGAGTGGGAAGCTATCTCGCCGCCTTCAGAAAGCGATGACGCTGTGGGATGACACGCAAATACGAACTGCCGGCCAACATCTCATCACACCAGTGAGAAGGCGCACTGCACGCGTGGACATCCACGGGGAGGCCTGTCCATTGAGATTCGTTGTCCTCAAGGACTGCTCAAGAGACGTCATTCTTGGAATGTACTTTTCCTTTTGAATACGGCGCCGTCGTAGACCTTGGAGCGAACAGGTTGACTCTGCGGAAACCTATTCCTACGTTGGAAGATCGCGATGCGACGTCAGCAGCGGTACGAGTCCTTGCCGACCATGTCAACCTGCCGCCGTTATCAAGTGCAATCGTGTCGGTTGGGGTCGTAACAGTTATGTGCGGTGAAGCTCTGTTGGAAGGAAATGTTCAACTGCTCCTGGGAGAGGAATCGGCATTGCCAGGGGCGTAACAGAAATCAAAGACGGGCGCACCATGGCTCTTTTGACGAACTTCGGAAGAAACACAGCCCTGACAAAGAGCCAGGCGTGGACCATGTCGAGGAAGTTCGGGACTCAGTCGTAATCCGCTCCATCTCTGAAGACTCCTCTTCATTGCTGCACAAGAGGACACCGCCTCGCTAGCTTGACATCGACCCGACACTCCAAGTCCCAGAACGACGACAGCTGACTGATCTTCTTCCCGAAAACAGCGAATCTTTTGCCACGTCATCAAATGTGCGCTAAACGACGATTACCGAGCATCAAATTGTTACGGATGAACATGCCCTTCCTGTCCACCAGTCGCCATACCGTGTCTTCCTGAAACAACGGGAGGTCATCCGGGAACAAGTTGAAGAGGTACTCGAGGTCGACATCGCCCAGCCTTCAAACAGTCCCTGGTCCTCCCCCGTCGCGCTGGTAAAGAAGAATAACGTAACGCTGAGAGTCTGCGTGGACTATCGAAGGCTGAATTTTGTGACAAAGAAAGTCGTCTATTCGCTTCCACGCATCGACGATATGCTCGATCGACGACGACACGCCCGTTACTTCTCATTGATAGATCCGAAGAATGGTACTGGCAGATTGAAGATCAACGAGCAGGACCGTGGGAAGAATGCTTTCGCCGCGGTCGACGGGCTGTACGAGTTTAAAGGGATTCATTTCGGACTTTGTGCGGCACCAGCCACCTTCCAGCGTGTCATGAACACTGTGCTGGTGAGTCTGAAATTGCTGAGCTGTCTCGTCTACATCGATGATGTCGTGGTATTCTCAAGCGATTTCAACGAGCACCTGAGAAGACTCCGCGCCATGTTCCAAGCCATCAAGACCGTGGGATTGATGCTCAAGCCTTCAAAATGTCGGTCTGCTTACAGCGAACTAAAGTTCCTAGGCCACGTCGTAAGCAGCGGAGGTGTTCATCCTGACCTTGAGAAGACACGCGTAGTGGCCGAATTTTCACCGCCGCGAGGCAAGAAGGCCGTGAGGAGATTTCTAGGACTGTGCACCTATTGCAGGCGTTTCGTCCGAGACTTCGAGAAAATCTCTGCGCCGCTCACCGACCTAACGAAGGACGCCGTCAACATGCACTGGGCAGAAGAGCAGCAGTGCGCATTCGATGAGCTGAAACAGGCTCCAGACGCCTCCGCTCCTCGGCCATTTCGGCCAGCATGCCGTCACTGAAGTCCACACGGATGCCAGCAATAGGGGACTGGGCGCGGTACAGGTACAAATGCAGGAAGGCACAGAATAAGTGATCGCCTATGCAAGTCGGACACTCTCCAAGGCAGAACGGAATTAATCCACGGCAGAGAAGGAATGCCTTGCGGTCGTGTGGGCGATAACCAAGTTTCGTTCCCCCTTGTAGGGAAGTTCGTTCATTGTGATCCCAGACCACCACTCGCTGTGCTGGCTTGCGAGCCTGAAAGATCCGTCAGGACGACTGGCCCGTTGGAGGATACGACAGCTAGAATTTGACATGTCCGTGGTGTACATCTCTAGCCTCAGGCACAAGGACGCGGACTGTCTGTCAAGGGACGCCGTCGAGTCAGCTCCCACCGGCGACGACGACAACGACGAGGACAGTTTTCTCGGCGCAGTCAACCTCGACGATATGGCGGCACTCCAACGAGCCGACCCTGAACGGCGCGCACTGATCGATCATCTGGAAGGAGGAGGATGTAGAGTTTTCCCTGTCTTCTTACGAGCCCTGGCAAGCTTCACCGTCCGATAAGGCGTGATTTACAAAGAGAACTTCGGGGACAACAATTCGGCATGGCTTCGGTAATCCCTACCGGTCTCCGAGAAAAAATCTTCGAAGCCTGCCACGACGACCCGACGGCAGGTCATATTGACTACAGCAGGACACTGACACAAGTCCGCGAAAATCACTTCTGGCCCAAGCTCCCGAAGACCGTCCACCACAAGATCGTGCCATGAATGCCAACGACGCAAGAAACCACCAACGAAGACCGCAGGACTGTTGCAACCGATCGCACCGCCGACTGTCCCGTTCCAGCAGATTGTAATTGATCTACTCGGGCTATACCCCAAGTCGATGCAGGGAAACCGTTGTATAGTTGTCGCGACGGATTATGTGATCCGGTGCGTCGAGACGAAAGCCCTCCCATACCGGACAGCTCTCGAAGTCGCCGAGTTCTTCATTCAGTTCATCGTTCTCCGTCACGGCGCCCCCTATGTACTGATTACGGAGCAAGTGGCAACATTTACTGTTCAGCTGACTCGGGAGGTTCTTCGGCTCAGCAAAACCTGCCACCGACGAACCACAGCGTACCACGCGCAAAACAATGGGCTCACGGAACGGCTCAACAAGACCCTCGCCGACATGATTTCCATGTACGTCAGCGTGAAGTACAAGACGTGGGACGAAGTGTTGCCGTACGTCACGTTTGCTTATAACGCGGCAGTTCAAGAAACCACCAGAGTGACACCATTTCAGCTGGTGCATGGCAGAAAAGTGACGACGATGCTCGACTCGATGCTGCCCCATGAGCCAGTTGACGACGGGACAGTAGACGCCCAGGTGATTAGTCAGCGAGCAGGGGAGGCGCGCAAGCTACTCCGCCAGCGGATTCAAGGCCAACAACGTGTCGACGCTAGCCGGTACAACCTCCGCCGACATGACGTTCATTTTCAACCGGGAGACAGAGTGTGGGTATGGACACCGATACGACGCCGCGGCCTTAGCGAGAAGCTCTTGAAGCGCTACGTCGGACTGTACTAGGCGTTACGTCGCCTCGGAGACCTGAACTACGAGGTGCTTCCAGATGGAACACAGTCGTCAGGACGCCGCCAGTCACGACCCGAAGTGGTGCCCGTCGTTCGTCTCAAGCCCTAATATGCTTGATAGGACTAATGTCTATTTGACCCCGCGGTTCACTCTTTGCTGCTATTCGGCGTGGCTCTATGTTAATTTATTTAAGGGTTCATTGGCGCGATGCACTTTTAAAGGGCGCAATAATGACGCGTGCATGACCGAGAAGAAACGCTTTTCCGTTCATCTACAAGATTCGTGTTTATTCTTACAACGAGCGTAAAAGGTAAGAAGGCCGGAGTGACCTTGCCTAGTCAGTCTCGCCTTAGCTCATTCCCGAACATTCAAGGCCGAATCTTCGAGAAGCCAGGTTCAATAAATAAGGAGCCCAGCGCGGTATTGCCGATTCATTCACTCATTTGCTCTCTCGATACCCAGCTGTCACGCCGACGCACCGTCGCTCGCTGCTGCCGCCGTCGACGCTCGCTGCTGCTTTCTCAACGTTTGTTTTTCCTTTTGCTTCTGGCACAAGTTCGCCGATTAAAGCTTTATTTTCAGTTCATAATTCATCGTCTCTTCGCCTTCGTGCGTGACAATATGTTACTTTAAAACCAGGCGGCATATATGATTTGGGAAGGAGGTATAGCTCCTCCGCGGAGTCTCTTTTTGAGCTTGCGCAGAGCCTTCGGCTGCGTGGTGTAAACATTACCCGATGATCAGAGGCGTTAATGACACCAGAGGCATCACTTGCGCGACGGCGCAACGCTGGTTCAATGACGCTACCTACCTTCCCGTTTCTTCGCTCATTTTTTCATTTTCTTTTTCAGACGCTGCCTGCTATTGTTCCGCCCTCGCCACGTGCGCCATCGTTAGAGACAGAATATTCTTATCGTCTCATGTTCTTACGCTCTGCTTTACCTTTCGATGGACACTACAATCTAATGTCGTGTGAGTGTCACATAAAATTGGAGAAGGGTTCCGGGGGGGGGGGGGGGAAGGCGGCCGGCTCCCAAGTTCAGCTTTTTCCTAATGACAAGTCGGCATACACCAGCTTTTTTTTATGAAGATATTATAAGTTCTCGGTGACATAACAAATAGTAGGTCAACAAAACAGATCTGGGCAGCGTTTCGCCCATAATGTCATCTCCTGGCAGCCCTACCCCCACCCTTCAGCCCCCAAGCCTGATTTATAAATCCGCCCCTGCAGTGACGCGTTGTCATTCGATACTCTACATTGGATAAAATAGCTCGTAACAACCTGCTACAATCCATCGTAATGGGACACGGAGTATGGTGATGTCTAGTTAAATAAATCGAACCATTTTGTCAAACAGGCTACAGACATTAAAATACACATCCCAAGTAGCGAATGCGCCGGAAAGATCAGTTTTCATAGACAATATCAGCCATATCGGTAATTTAAAACAAAAACTCAGTTTTTTATTTCTTAATGTTCTATGGCGTCTTGCAGATACTGCGACCAACTACGGTCACTGTGGATGCGGTGCACCAGCACCACTAGTCGTTGAGACAAAAAGCCTCAGGCTGTAATTGACTGCAACATTGACCTGGCAGAGGGAAATTTGGAGAAAATCAAGAATGCATTTTTTTTGCCGCAGAAAAGTACACAATTTTTACTTTTTCAACTATTCGAAAATTCCCGGGCGCAATTCAAAACACACTTAAAATAGTTGAGCGCTAATATTCGTTTTAAAGTGGACAAAGTATAAAAAATGCTCTGTAAAAACGTTTCAGCCGGATTACTTATTTCTAAGACGTTTCAAAAAATCGCGAAAATGTGCCTAAATATGAGAGTTGCGCAAGCGGTGGTTTGTAGTTTTATTTTAATTAACCTAAAAACTTATCCAAACTTTTTCTAACCAATTCAAGTAGACCAGTTGACTTGCAATATACACAAAAATATTTAGGTTGTAGACGTTTTTATTTTTTATTTATTTCTGTGGCCTTCAAAATTGCGTCTGTGCAAAATTAAGAACATCGTAGTTACACCTCCTCTCAGACGCAATTAGTTTACGCAAATAATAATTTTTTTTTCAGAAGTCCAATAATTTTGCATGGACACTTTCGTCATTTCATATCAATTGAAAAGAAAAATAAGCATGACACCCCCACCACCGTCCTTATCTGAACACACCCTGCACTTGACTGAATATATATCCGCTGTGCAGTAAGCACTTGAATGTGGGAAGTTTGCTGAAAAAGAGTTTAATACATTTCGCTAGGCATCGCTTGAAACTGGCGACGCTACGGAAGTCTCTGTCTTGACTGATGGCGGACGTGGCGCGGACGGAAAGAGTTATATATATATATATATATATATATATATATATATATATATATATATATATATATATATATATATATATATATATATATATATATATATATATATATAGATTAATTGTGTGGGGCGATTGCAGATAAGAAGGAGTAAAGGATGTCTTGTCAGAATATTAATTTCCTTTATATTTTATATGTAATTGTCTCATTTATAGTGCCGACAAATTCAAAACAGATTTTTGCGTAAAAAATGACGAAAACCTTTAGACACAAAAAGTCGTATATCATAAAGCGAAGGAAACTCGCTTTTAGGCTCACCGCCGGTATGATAACCTTAATAATAATAGTAATAATCTTTATTTTCACGTGCCAAAAAACAACCCGAAGGTCTTCCCTTTGGTTCACAAAGAACGAGTGAACGCCAAATTAACAAACACAAAAAATAAAACAGACATCACAGATAGGTAGGGATCCCTTGCAATTGCTTGCGGTAAACAGAAGAATCACTGAATATTTCAGTCCCGGAATTGCCAAAGCGATTGAACAGTGATTACATGCGTGACAAGGGTGAAGATCCGCATATGGTTTTGACATAAAAAATAGAGTGATTCCTAGTCAAACGGGAGGGGACATGGATATTAACAGTGAATAAAGGCGAATCCTTATCTATAATTCCAGTTATTATCTTCTAGAAAAAAGATCAAGTCGCGTTCTGTTCTTCTGACAGAAAATGACCTCAGCAAGAACTTATCTAGAAGAAAGTTGTAATCAAAATAAAAGCGGCACTGACGATAGCGATCGGAAACGATGCGTACTAAGCGTGTTTGCACACTTTCAATTTTTGTTGACTGCAATTCTGACAAATAATTCCAAGCTATCGAACCGAATTCAAGCCTTGACCTAACAAGAGAGCAAAATAAACGAATACATAATACAGGCAGGGTTTTTAAATTGCTTCGTGATGCGACATATCAGTCCCAATACCTTTGTCGCGCTGCCAACAATAGAAGACGCATGCGAAATAAACATGAATTCATTATCTATGCTCACGCCAAGGTCTCTTGCAACAGAAATGCTTTTGATTAAAGTTATTTTTAATACATAATCGTAATGTATTACATTACGACGTCTGCACAGGACAAGACATTTGTTTTGAAAAGGTTCAGTGACAAGCTATTTGCTTTACAACACTGAACTATCCGCGACACATCACTCTGTAAAGTCTGCAGGAGTATGAACATTTATAAAAAGCTTAATGCCACCTGCAAACCACAAAAGCTCGGCATTCTCAACATATGACGTCAAATCATTCACGAAGATAATGAACAAAAGGAGATTACGCCTCGCAAGTGGGCTCATTTTCGTCTTCTGCGCATGAAAGGAAGTAGCGGTGACGTCAGAACGCCGAGCCCTGATTGGCTGATCGCGGTCCCTATCTGAGCGTCGTCTGCTCCTTTGCAACAACGTCTGCTCGCAACGTCGTCTGCGTCTGTCTTACCTTTCCTGCGACTTTCGGAAGTGCAGGTCTTTACGAGCGAGCTCGACTTCGCCTTTCAGAGAAGGCAGACGAAATAACTCGAGCGGTTCGTTGTTTTTGTCGAACAACTAGCAGACGCGCATCAAGGAGGAAGTCAAAGTACTCACTGGCGAGGTGTCCCGAGACGCCGAGGTTTGTTTGCTAAGAACCGAGAGTGAGCGTGTTAGTGTCCGCAAGTTCCCTCCCAAATACTTTTCCCCCCTTTCGTGTGCAGCAAGACTCCTCATTCTTTAACGGCGTCGGCGGGTTGGCGCAGTTAACGTCGTCTGCTTTACGTCTGCTAGTCAAAGCGATGGCTCCTTTACCTTTCCTGCGTCTGTCGGATATTCACCGCTTTTTCACCGGCGAGAGTCACCGTTGCCTCGGAAAACAAGGAGATGACAAGAGGAAGAGATTGACCTCTTAATCTAAAATTGAGGTCAGTGATCACAGTATAATACGGGAAGGGTTCACAAGGGTCGCGCGGGCACATTCCATTCAGCACGCCAGCCGGTCGTGGGCAGACGGTCACCGAGTCGGAGTGGCTGCTAGGCCTATCTGCCGAGTTCGCTTGGTCGGTGTCGGTGGAATCGTGGCCGTTGGAGCTTTTCCCAGGTGTTTGTGGATCCAGCGTTCTTGTTCGTCGTGGTCTGGTTCAAGTACTTTTTACTTTTTCTTGCTGCTTGAAGTCGGGACGCGAGAGAAGCGCACGTAGAAAAATAAACGTCCGTTGGTCGTCGCGACCGCGACGCTGTCAGCCATGCTGATTTGATCGTAACAAGTGCGTAGCTTCGGAGCTGTCGTAGGATTTTGTCGTAACCTGCGCAAAACTTACGAAAATTTCAGTTCGTGAATACGAATTTGTTTTTAAGTTTTGTCTTACGCATATTTTTGGCGTAAGATAGTTTCGTGAATCTGGCCTCTCCACTTGCAAAAGTCGCAGGAAAGGTAAGACAGACGCAGACGACGTTGCGAGCAGACGACGTTGCAAAGGAGCAGACGACGCTCAGATAGGGGACCGCGATCAGCCAATCAGGGCTCGGCGTTCTGACGTCACCGCTACCCCCTGCGCGAGAAGCAGACGAACTTGCCCTCCGCATACCGCTGGGGAACACCAGATTGGGGAAAAATTACTGTGCGACAAATATCTATTCGAACATGGTTGAAACGACATGATAAATAACTTTGAAACCATTTGCATAGCTCTGCACAACAACCATATCAAGATAATTTATGTAATAACAAACTCATGGTTTACTTTCTCAAACGTTTTTGACATATAAAAATATATATACAATCATTTTGACATCTGTTCATAACAACACGGGCAAGAAGTTAAAAAAGCGCACAAATTAGTGTCATCTGACCGTCCCGCGAAGAAATCGTGCTGGAAAGGTACAAATTTTCGGTGGAAGTAAAAATGAATTTGGTTGCGCGTAACGGGTTCAAACACCTTAGAAAATCTAGACTATAAAGATATAAGGTGATAGTTATTAGCACATAACCTTGAAAATAGGTACAAGCATCGCGTTCTTCCGAAGCAATCGAAGAACACCGGAACCAAGAGAGAGGTTAAAGACGTACTTCAAAATAGAAAAACCCAATTCACCACAACCCTTAATAATAAAACATGGAATGAAGTGAGCCCCAGTAGATAATGATTGGTTTTAGTTTCTTTATAGCTTCAGCGATTCTATCGATATCTACTCTTATAGAAGACAAAAGTCGTAGCAGTTGATTTTAATATTTGCAGGCTGAACCGCTTGTTGAACGGTGGAGCAGCAGTCACTGAAGTAATTGGCAAACATTTCTGCAACTTCTGCCGGGGCGGACACATAGCTATCGTTAAGTGAGCGATCGGGTAGGCAAATAATTTGGTTAGTATTGTGCGTGTGCTGTTTGCAAACTTCCAAAAATCTTTTGGGCTAAAGTTCAAGCTACGCTCTATTCGGTCAAGGTTTATGCGCTTATCTGTAGCGTACAACATTTTAGCTAGAGCACGATAAATGCTAAACTGAGTATAGCATAAAGTAATTTCCAGTTCGCTTAAACAGTCCGTGAAAGTTATTTTTTTTTACGCAAGCAAGTTTTTAATTCTTTAGAAAACTATTCGGGATGAATTGAAGGCTTGAAAATTCGCTGAAGCACAAAAGTATCAATCGCGCCTTTAACAATCGACGAAAACTTCTCAGTCACTGTTTCCGTGTCAGTAATTGGGCGAACCCCGCTCCAATTAAAACTTTTCGAAGTGTCTGTACATGCTCAGATAATCTGCCTTGGGCATAGTTGTAAGTACAGTAACTACGGGACATTGGCTCTTTCCGTGGAAGGCAGAAGATAACCTCGAATGGTGGGTGAAACTCATCTATTCGCACTAAGAAATGTTAACAGGGGTCACAGAATCGACTGGTATGTTGGATAAAACAAGGTCCAGAACATTTCCAGCGCTATTCTTAATTGGCTTAAGTTGATCGAGGCCACAGTAGTCCATGAACGACAGTAACCATGAAGCATTATTTAATGTTATAGGGTTGTTGCAATTAGCAAACCTCAGCGGCCAGTCCACTCCTTGAAGATTAAAATCTCCATATATCTGTACTCTGTATATCGAAATATTTATTTGTTTACTAAGTGCCTCAATATGTTCTATAATATTTACTTCATCGGAAAGTGCTGGAAAATAATAGTTTCCAACTTTATAACTAAAGTTATCGCCTGCCTTCTTTACCCAGACACACTCAAGATATGTTTCCAGGTCAAAACGACGAAGTGACGAAATAAATGTCTCGCTAGCAATTAAAACGCCACCACCAAACTTTTGACCAGTAGACTGGTAATCTCGATCACGGCGATACACTTTGTAGTTAGGTGTAAAAGAGTTGGAGTCGGGTATCCCATTACAGAGCCAAGTTTACGTGAGGCAAAAAACATCAAACTTCATTGTCACTATGTTGGGCATGAACGCATCGGCCTTCGTTCGCAGGCCCCTCACGTCTTGAATTTTGATAGCATACACTAATCGTTGCAGCCATTCTCGCGTGTTACGATTTCCTGCTTTTCAAAACACGCGTATTGTCAAGGCGACCGAAAAACTGGTGCAAGGTACTGCCCTCGGGCCAAACTTCGGATTTGTTTAGAGCTGCAAACACTGTCTCGTCGCAAGCCAAGTGGAACGACGAGTAGGATGAAAACATGGTTGCGAACTTAGAACAGACAATCGTTCTTCCTTCTAGGAAAGGCTCAATGAAGGATGCAATGTCAGTAACAGACGTGGTCGGGTCAAGCCTGGAACAAATAGAACGAAGCGTCATACGGGTCGAGAAACAGCATTCACCTTGTCGGATTTTGCGTTACCAGACGACGGCTTGGCTCGTCGCCGGCGGGCGTCACCAGAAAGAAACCGTTGTCCATCGTGGTCGCTGAATTCACTCCGTCGATACCCCGTAATCCAGAAAGCAGCGACGGAAATTGCGCTCGTCAGCACTCACGGTGTCCATTCGGCGTGTCGAATGACGCGGCAGATTCTTGTCACCAGGCGTCGACGAGGGTCCACCTTGCACGTTCAGCGGCAGCCGTGTTTTCACGGGAGGTGCATGAATCTCGGATGTATTCGTGTCCGGGACCTTTAGGGCGACGCTAGCAAACGACGGCTGTGACGGCGGTACCAGTGGAATACGGTCCAGAACATTCTTGTGCAGCCGCAGAACTTCAGAGAGAAAACTTCAATTTTTCGCATGGAGCGTTTGAATTCTGCCGTCAGACTTTCGAGCTTGATCGTCATGTTGTCGATGACACGCATAAAACTCGCTGAAATGAACAGGCTTTCTTGCGCTGTGGCTGACTCACTCTCCGGGGCGTTCAAAATGTCGTTGGCGATTGAAGCAGCATCCCCAGCAGCGTTCGGCGATAGGCCACGTCACCTAGTGCAGTCGGAACACTTGAAAATGCTTGTCCCGGTTTCCATAAACACGTTGTACTCCTCGATGCCGACGTCAAGGCATTTACAATGAAATTTCCGGCTGCAGCCGGCCGAGTCAACGGGATATTGTTGCTTCGACTATACTTCGCTTCACCTTATGTTGTACCGCAGCGAATGCTAGAAGCGCGATCTCATAGCGTTGGCAGCTGACTTTAATGCACGAGAGCTTGTGCCGCCGAAATATGCCGCAGGGCAAGGAGCTCGCGCTTGTAGCACTCTCCTGCGGTACATCATAAGGTGAAGCAGAGTACAGAAGTGCGCTGCGCACGAACCGCACACGTCCTTTAGCGTAGCACTGCAAGACGCGCCTCTCTTAGCCAGTGCCATCGCGTCGAATGGTCATGTTTGGTAGTAAATAACTTACGTGAACACATTAAGAAGTTTTAGAAGAGCGCAACTAAATGCTTTCAGCACGCAAAACTGTCGTCATCGCAGTTGCACACTCGCCGAGCTCACACCGCGTTCTGAATCGAGCCATGGCGAAGACGCAATTTCTTTACGCGAAACCTTGAATTCCCTAATCTAAAACTCGCAAAAAACAAAAAAAAGCAGTTTTATTACTTTAAGACACAATGTCTGGGTGTGAGTAATTCGTCCTAAATAATATTTGTTGGCTGTTACGTTACGCGCATTAATAAAAACAAAAAAAAAAACTCTGAAACATGGCACCTTGAGGGACTGAAATCTGCAAACATGCATGATATGAGATATTTTTATCACGTGGTCAGACATCGTCTGTAATACATGATTTGCCCACAAATATAAAGTGATATAGTTGTTAAGTATTTATTAAAACGATTGTTGAGATATTACCTTGCAAACACATGATGAATACCGGAAAACGAATATTTCTAAACTATAAATTGAACGAAACCTTTTTCTTTTATATTATCGTCATTTATTTTATTTTACAAGGGTATCCATCCCCATGAAAGACATGCTGCGCAACATGATCGGGGAAGGAGATAGAGGCAATCTGCTGGGCCCTCTTTTTTTATTTTGATCGGGCATTTTGCTGCGCGTGTATAAATTACCTGAAGTGCAGCTGTTCTACAAACAGCCGAATAATTCCTGACGCGACGTTAAAACATTGGTCCAAAGACGCTACCTGGCGTTTACTCCTGCGCCGTTGTCTTTGAGACACAACCTGCTATTGTTCCACCCTGGCCACGCCCCCTATCAGGTCGGGGCAGAAGCTTCCGTTACGTCACCCGTTCCTATGCTCCACCTTCCGCAGAGGAAGCTGAAAGTCTTCAAGGTCAGTTCAACGTCGTGAGATCTCTCAGAGACGCGCATTTGGTACGTTCTAACATGATACGTTGAATCAGCGGATATGGCTCGTAACATCCGCTACAGTTTATCGTAAGGGAATCTAGGAGTGTAGAAATGCCGAGAGGAATGACTCAAACTGTTTTGTCAGCAAACTACCCAAAGTAAACCCTGGAAAGGAAGAGCAATTAATTTACAATTAATTTATGATAAACCAAGTAACATCCTAAAAACCGAACGCGCCGAAACGTTCTTTTGTATTCAATATCAACCACATCACCAATAATAAACAGTTCACGTGTTTTTTTATAGTTTTTAAGGTGTCTGCACTGTAATATGACCACTTACGGCCACTGTGGCATGCGGCGCACCAGTGCCAGGTCTCGTTTAGAAAGAAACCCTCCACGGGTAAGCAACTGCAACATCGATCTGGCTAAACGTTTATTTTGCTAATTTAAAACAAAATAATACACTTTGTGGCAGATATGAAATTACAGGTTGTCGCGAATCCCTAGAATGTAAATTCCAAAAAAAATTGATGATAATTATATTTCTTATTTGCCGCTCAAAATTTTCAACTTTTTATTTAGATTTTCAGCAAATTCAGGGCGCAATATAAAAACTTTGGGGCAATAGAACGCTAAATATTTTGAAAAGTGCACAAAACGTGAGATACTTGGCAAGAAATGTTTCAGCTCAATAACGTAACTTTAGAACACCTTAAAAATTCACCGATAAACGCCTCAAAATGATAGAGTTGTTCAAAAAGCTAAGTTTGTAATTTTTGTATCTCTCTTTAAATATCAAGTCAAATATAAAGGAATAGAAACGAAATCTAATAGCGCTTACTAGACCAGCACGCGCGTACTATATACATAAAAATATTAACGTTCTAAAGAGTTGTACTTCTTACCCCGGGGCCTTTAACGTTGCATCAACTCGCAATCGAGAAAATCGTTGTTTCCCCTCCTCTCAGGCGTGATTCGTTATCACGAAAATACGGAAGTATCTTACAAACGCCAGTTCATCTGTTCGTTGCGTAACCGTGTATCGGCTACCTCAAATGAAACAAAAAATAGAAACGACACATTTCTGACTGTTCTTATCTGAAGTAGTTACTGGAAGCATAAAACTGCTGGCGCACTTCTCATATACCATGCACGGCGATATTGCGTTCGCTGTAGACAAGGTGGCAGAATCATCTGCGCCTCGAGCCCGTTCAAGCGTTGTTTACTTCGTGTTTAAATGGTATTAAAAGCAACGCCGTGTGTGTTTTCCTTCCACTGGTCCGTCTTCTCTCTCGCGCTCTTTAAATACCATTTCAACATCACCAACTAACTAGCCCAACTACACGCCTTGTTCTGTTTGCTTCGCACAGATTCGAACGGGTCTGCACACAGTTGTAGTAACCAATGTTACAGGACGAGGAAGGGTTCAGTCCCTGCAGTCGGTCTTTTGTACCATGTATTGCCATGTAGTACCACGTAGTACAAGCTCGGCTCAAGAAACGCAGGGCGTGACTCTCTATGTTCGCCCACCTTTCTTGGTGATTGGTGATCGGTTCTTCGTCGTTCTTATCGGCTAATGTCCTGACCCCATTGACTGCGGAGCAATAATAAGATGATCGGGACGCACTAGGCACTGCGAATTGACGCCGACTATGACAGGATTAGAACGGGATGGCGGTTTTCGGTTGTCCCACGGCGCGAGCTTCTATACCTTGCCATGCAGCACTTGGGCGGCGTATCGTGAGCCTTGGGTCCTGCACGTGCAGCCGAAGCACAGTGGAAGGCAACGATCGTCTGCCAAATTTCGGGGCGCCCGAAAATACGTCTTGCGTTTTCGTCCTTTCAGCGACTACGAATAACGGGTGCCATAGTGTCGAATTGTCGGCGTCGCCTGGGAGGAAACGCCAGCGCGGCGCATAGGTTCGACACGAGTGCTGCTTCGGACGCCCACATTCAATGAGTGAGGACACGAGTGTGTACGAGAACGCTGACGAAGCACTCATGCGCAATCTGTGCCGATAGCTTCCGGTGTTAGCACCTTGTGCTGATGATTGCGAAGCTCGATCTTGTTTCAGCAGTGCGCCACAAAACTAACTCTTTGCGTAACAGAAGAAACTTAGGGAAAACATAGTCTCACCTAATGAATTCATGCAATTAAGTTATTTCAAACTTTTTTTTTCATGTCCCGATTCCTTGCACCGTTAACAACTGGTCACGAAGTAGCACGGTTTCAAAAGAAATGATGTTGCGGAAGACTATTTAGGGTCATTGAATTTCAAGCTGGGGTCTCACCGCACATGTATCATACAAAAGACAGTCTGCATGCAATTCGGACAGGAGTCACCGCGAAATCCGTGCTTCGAATGCCGCATGGTAATGAGTTTTAGAAGCGCACTTGGCACGCTGCATTCGAACCACGTATGTTGCGGTGACTCGTGGTTCCGGACTCCCTCTTGTGTGATGTATTCGCTGCGTAATCGCAGCTAAGTGTCCTCGTTGAACGATATTTGCCTTCATATGTACTCGCTTAGTGAGAACAAGCAACACATAAGCTCGAATTAAACAAACGTGCCTCGTGATTCTCGTGCGTAATGTATGCCGTATTGTTCCTCGCATAGAGTGGATAATGTACGCTCGAGGTTCAACCCGCTAGAGTGCTGCTGAAAATTGAATCATACGGCAGCCAGTCAAAAATTGATTTCCGGTTGTCTATGGGGAAAAAGTGAGTGCAACTTTCCCTGCGGTCGATTATAAAGCAAATATCACGAATAATTTGTATGTTGAAGGTAGTCTGCAACATTTCTCAGTTACACAGACGCTATGATTGGTCAGATATGATTTTCTTCTTTCAAATTTATGGCATTGAAGGTGGTGCTAAAACAACTTTATACATTCATTTATGTGCGCTGTCGAACACTATTGGCGCGAACACGGTGTCAGCGCCATCTCAGGATGTGGGATATACATGCCAGACGAACGAAGGACATTTGGAAAACCAAGAGAGGCGGCAAGAACTACGCAATAACACTGGATTTGTAACTCCCTATGAATGTAAACGATCAAAATAAATTGAAGGCCACGAAATATAGTCTGACTTGCAATGAATAAGTACTGCTGTATTCTTTCTGATCATGAATATGTGCGAAAAATCCTTCTTCTGCGTTCAAAACATCACTCGAACGCTCAAAATATTCGAAAATAGTAAGGCGTCAGAGAACAAGTGCTTGACAAAAGCTGGCCGGCATAAGCAATTATGAAAAAAAGAAAAAAAAAAACTTGTCATAATTTACGGTACCTTATACATTCCGTTTTGAATGTTTTAACCGCTCGTAGAGATGCATGACGGGGCTCAGTTTTATCTAGAAACAGCATCCAATTATTAGGAATAAATAAGCGCCACCGGAAGGCTGGCGAACATCTAACACAATATACATTCCTTTCGATTGTTATTCTGCTTAGAGTGCTCACTCGGTTTCACACACCTGCAATAAAAGAGAGGTCTGGGCCTTAATTATAGCGAAGCTTTCATCATTCACTGGTGAATAAAAGTACTGTAATTAAAGCAATTGCATTGTTAGAATTATAACAAAGTTACTATTCGGTACGAGCAAAATAACAAAGGTGATCCATGGTATTTCCCGGCAAGGAGACAAAATGGAGGCACGTTTTCCCATAGGAATGCACAGGAGCACCGCAATAGTAGACTGGTTGATGTCTGCTTGCATTTGATCTCCAGAAGTCGCATAGACACTAGCGCCAGTTGAACCTCTAGCGTACATTATAATAACTTTATGGTTCCTTAGAGTGCTTAGTTTGCAGCGTGCTCGATGAGCCAATGCGGTTTTTGGGACTACTTCATCTCATGTGTCAGCGATCCTTAATTAGAGGTCGTTGCAGCATATCTGTACTACCAGCTGACACGTCAATACGGTTCATAGCGAAGCACGAAGAAAACAAAAATGTCAGAGCTGGCGTAACCTATGCCGATCTCTCGTCACACGACAGGAGACGTTCATACAAGCCAAAACAAAAACGCTTTCAAGCGAAAGTGATATATCAGCTTTCAGTATACAATGGCGACGAGTCTTCTGTTCTCTGTCGAAACAAGGTACACTCCGTTTCATTTTACGATGCACCGGCGCGGCCGCCAGGAACTATTCCAGCCTATCCAGTGGTTCGATTGTGTCGCGTAACTGCTCCCCCTCCCTCCCCCACCGCGCGTCGCTGTGCTTCTCATAAAGGTCACGTCACACTGCCACGCCATTGGATTTGACTTTGATGCCTCGTAGCGTGCTCTGCGATCCAAGGCAAGGCGGAACGGAGTGTATGTATATGCTCGACAAAGGGGTCTTTTACAGACGCGTCGTGACATTCGCTCGGCGTCGAAGGTATACCGTGATCATATTGAAGCTGGCCCTCATCCAGAAAGGATTTCAAAATGGCGATCATGGCTCAGAGATGGGAAGTTGTCTAAGCTCGAGCATCGCTGAATTCGAATAAATAGTCTCTTGGAAAAAAAGAAAGAAAAAAGAGCAGCGCACCAGGCTCTCGATTCGTCAAGCTGCAAACAGCAAACGAAAGCAGCAGTGGTCGGTTTTGTGCATTCGACATTTGAGTGCTGGCGATGTTTCATTGTGGTGGTCTCTACGACACAGGTAAGCGTACGCGCACGTACTAGAGCAGTCTTGTGTCCTCACGATGCATAAGTGACTAAAATTCTCGTCGGCGATAGCTTTTTGCAGAAGGGAAGATAAATGCTAAATGCAGTATTTATGCCATGTTAGGCGAGGCTTTCTTTCTATAAGACTCTTTACTTTTATTGCGTGGGGCAACTATGTTGCCATATCAATATGGCCCCGAAACTAGTATGTCTAATTTGCATAACATAACGGTCGGTTTTACGAGGAGTTTTGTGGTATGCACTAGTTTTCTTTCCTTGTTTGTTTTAGATACAGCGCTTCCTATGGCATGGACGCTGTTCTCGAGACTATTTTTCACGTACACATGGCGGTAAGTAGCCCACTTTTTGTGTGCGTGTGTGTGTTGTGTGTGTGTTTTTATTCATTCAAGCGTGAATAAACAAACTTTTCTGTCTCTTTTTGTAGGATCCTCGTCCTCGGATATCGAAATCGGCTTGAACTTTCTTCATTAGATCCACTCCCAGAGAATGTGAGGTCCTCCGCACTCTCAGCTGTGTTTCAACGGGCGTCCATAAAGAAGCGGGAATTTAGGTGAGTGCGGCTCTGCCATTTGCAAACCATGAATTTTGCTTTTATTGGGGGAAGAGGGGGCAATTGGGATTTAAGATTTTGGTACACCGATGCGCATGCTGCGAGGCCCATTAAATCTGTAAACTTACAGGTGAAAGAACTTATAGGATGTCACGTCTGATGTCCCACTTTGTATTTGTGTAACTATAATAAGATCTGCTTATAAATTATCACCTTTCAAATTGATCCTATCGGGAGTATGACCAAGTTGCAAGTCTATGTGATTGTATCTGCGCGTAAACTCAACTCTCTCAAAGATACCAACGTTTAAGACACAGAGAGTCGTCTGTATCATTTGTGATTGATATAGCGTCTTGCTAGAGGAGATTCAAACAGCTAATATGAGCTGATAAAAATAGTATGTAAAGAAATATTCAAGTCTGTGTTGTAGAGGTACTGTATGTAGAGATGTGAGCATAAAGTAGGGACAACATTTTGATTTACCCTTGTAAGCTCTTTATCAGGTTGTTTCTGGTGTCTGATATTTGATATTTATTTGAGCTCGGGAAAGCTGAGGCGCCTCAGAAAGGCAAATCGCCTATACCATGAAGGCCTGCGGTGTCGTTTCTAATGATGATGAAATGTTATTGCACAGATGAATTGTGTGGATGATGACGATGATGATGTGTGGGATGATGATGGTGATTGGATGGCGAAGAGGGACGAGCGTTAGGCCTAGCAGCTGGTCTTCGCGACGGTGGTCTTCGCGGAGCCGCCATGGTCTGCTGACTTCTAGCAGGCCAGTCTCAAGCGCCTGGCGAGGGCTCCTCGAGCGCCCGGCGAGGCACGCAGACGATCCGCGGCCGAGTGTTTGGCGACGCAGGGAGTCCAGCAGCTCCGTGGTGGGACTCCAAGGGTTGGCTTCGGTGTTGTCGGGGTGGCGGTCTTCGCGAAAGCGGCTCCGGCTCGTAACCGAGCAGTTTGAGCACCCTGTCGATCGAAGACATGGTGTGTGCCACTGGCCTGTCAGGCTGTCTGACAATGGAAAAAAACACGTCTTACGCCCCGCTCGCTTCCTCTTCGTGTTCTTGGTACATATGTTGATCAGGCCCAGAGATCATTTGCACCATGTACCATGTATTTGTACCATGTTTTTCTTTTTCTTTCTTTTTTTTCTTATTGTCTTTTTTGTGATTTTTATTTTTGTGTTTAAGCAAGTGTCTCCTTACCCTCCTTTGTGTAATACCTGTACACGGGTCCTCAAGGTAAATAAATGAAACAAAATGAAATTAATAAAAGGGCACCAAAATTTTATTCACCTAATATCAATATTTACGTGTAATGTCTCTTGCAATTCAACGTCCGCCCGTGCGATTCCCACTGGAAGGTCTTACGAGCAAACAAAGAAGTTGGTGAAATGTACGCATTAACTTACAAACAGCAATATTATTTTAAAAATTCCTAGGGTATTTTTTTTTTTTACTTTATGAACCACAACTCTCAACTACATGTACTATTCGTCCTAAACTCTCTTGTCAATGTTCGTTTTCTCTCTCGTAAGTGACTCCTGCTATTTGATTTGCGAGCTTTGCTTTCCTGTGTTTCGGAGATAAATGAGATACGTAGCTGTGTCAGGCCCCATAGCAATATAAGATACATTATACCCTTTTCAAAAGTGAGCGCCACCTAGTGGCTAGCGTGCCAGTTAGATTTACCATAGATTGATCTCGTTTTCCGAGTGCGTATTTGACACTGAGGGCTGCGTCAGCGTCCGGCAGGAACTCGGATTCAATCACGCACGCTTCCTTCCCAAAAATAGGTGAATGGATGGATGAATATTAACGGCTGTAGTTTTCATAACGGGCGGTTGCTTGTGCCGCCATCTACGAGCGACGGCGGCAAGCAGACAACCGGCAAGCCGATTGTCTGGTTTTCGCCGTTGCTCACAGATGGCGGTAGCTGTCCAGAGGGTTGTGTCGAGATTTATTTGCCCACGGAAACGAAACTGGGGAAACTAGCCCTTAACAGCACCGCTGCAAAAAAAACAAAAAAACACGCCGTCTTGTTTTTTTACATTTTCAAGGAAGTATCCAATTTTCTTCTGGTCAAATATTGTCGGCGTTACCCCAACACCGGACCCACTAGAAGACAGGGTTGACACCTTGAGCAAGAGTCACGCGGGAGGGAGTCCCACTTTTCCTCTTTCCCACCAGTCACCCAGGTGTGTCAGTTAGTTGTACTTCAGTCAGTTTTCCCTAGAAAATTTCAATCAGCGCCCACCGTTCACTTTTCTGTCTCTATCCTACATGCTAACGAAAAGGCGACCGTCAATATTGCCTGATGGGTTATTAAAAGAGTGTAGTATGTAAAAAAAGAAATACACCGAGTGTTTTTCTCTTTTTTATAGTCTAACAAATTTGTTTAAAAAAAGCCGTGAAAGCTGCACTTATGCGGTTTCTGCAGGTGAGTTATACGGCCAGGGTGACAATAAGGGTGGCTAATCGACGGTCAGTCAGTTAATTTAATAATATTTTTAATTCACTTTTAACTAGAGAAAATTTAAATATGGTTCCAATTCGAAACTTGCTGAGCGTCATTAAAAACCACTAAGTCAATAAATTTCGGAAATACTCCTGAGCACGTGGAAGCGTAGTAGTGCGCTGAAGTTACCACTCGCGCAGCAGGTGCAATGCTGAGGTTATGGTAAGAGACGGAAAAATCTGGCGGGCGCGTTATCGCAGCGGTAGCCTTGCTCCTGCTCCACGAGTGGTGAACTTGAGCGCACTACTGCATTCTCACGCGCTCAGTCTTTCTAAAATGCTGATTTGGTTGTTTTTTATGACGCTCAAGAAGTTTCTAATTGGAAGCATATGTCTGTTTTCATCATTAAAAAGTTAATCAACAAATTTTGCCTAATTAGCTGACTGATATTTACGATTATCCCCCTGTACATCGTTTCTCTGGCCGTATAACTCACCTACACAAACCGCATAAGTGTAGCTTTCACCGATTTTGTTTAACAAATCTCGCTAAGCTTAAAAACACCTGTAGATACAGGGTGTATAATTTTAATTCGAACAGATTTTTTCACAACACGAGGGGTGAAAGTGTGTGAGTTTTGTCTGCACCATGTATTTATCACGTTCCGGACGGATATTAGATGACGGGATAATCGTCACAGTAAGATGACTAATTAACTAAGATCTGTTTATTAACTTTGCATTTATTGGATTTAGGGGTCATGTTAAAATTGTAGTATTGACGGCAATCTACTATGAGATGCAAGACCAAGTTTTAAAAAAGAAAGAATTGTGAAAAGGTAATGTTGTTTTTTTAGATATTATTCGATAGCATTTGAGCGTTTTGTCGCCCGATTTATAAATGGCGTCCAAAAAGAGCGTCGCTAGCCCCGCCAAAGATGAGGCTTGTAAGAGTGACGTCGTTGTTTCAATCATGTCGTCACTAGGTCTGTTCGATTCGGCCAGAAAGTTCTGGAATTAGTTCTGTCCGAGTTCAAAGGAGTGCAGGAGTCGTGCAGCGGTGGCGCAGAACCAGTGCAGCCACCGGGTCTTGACTAGTGCCGTGAAAGGCTTCCGAAGTTCCGATAATACGAACGCTCAAGATGTCCTCTGCCTTTGCCGGCTACTCTGTGTGTCGCCATGCCATTTCGCCTCCTAGTGCTTGGATGAGCACATTTCCGTTTATTTTATATTAGTCTCTTTAACAAAATACTTTACATGCGCGGTTCCTTACATCAAAACAATTTGCACTAAAAAGTGCGTGTAACAGCCGATGAAACACGTCTGCATTTTTAATGGTTGCCGTCTGCGTTCGTGCTGCGATTGCTTTCATCGTCCCTTTCATGGACGTTCCATCTCGCCTCGTACACACGGATGCCTTCGCGAAATCAAGGCGACAATGTCCCGTCAGAACCTACTGGCGGCTGCACCCGAGATTGGCCTGGCGTATTAATGCGATCGCATTCTTTGGATACTTCACGCACTTTTCGTCTATGTATCTATCTATCTATCTATCTATATATCTATCTATCTATCTGGCTATCTAACCTCTTACGCCGCGGGTCGATAAATAAGTAAAAAAATCAGCAGAACCCATCCTTTGGGAATGATTATCTACGTTAATGCGAATAGCATCAAACGGTGCGGAGTTTTGCGCGTTCGTCAGGTGGCCGGCACACTCTAGATACGCCAGCCCACTCTTGAGGCGATTCTAAATTTGTTGACACTTTCCGCAGCCCTGCGCACGATCTCCGCAGCCCAGCACGTGCGTTTGTGTCACTTCACGGAAGGCGAGCAAAGCACGCGCCATAGGCACAAACACTCAAAATGGTACCGACCAGACTTTCTGGCGTCTCGGCTATACTTCTGTTTCAGCTTGGGTCCAGACGCAGCCGACGCTACAAGCGCGAGCTCCGCGCTTCCAGCGTCCCTGCCACTCACGCGCGCTCGTGCAGTACAGGCACTGGGCCGGCGCCGGTCTTTATTTATTTATCGACCCGCGGCGTAAGAGGTTAGATAGCCAGATAGATAGATAGATAGATAGATATATAGATAGATAGATAGATAGATACATAGACGAAAAGTGCGTGAAGTGATCCAAAGAATGCTATTCGCATTAATATTCGCATTAATATTCGCATTGAAAGACCGGCGCCGGCTGGGATTCGAACCGTTGACCCTTTGATCAGCAGGCAGACGCGCTAACCACAGAGCTATGAAGGCAGTCATTCAACGGACTCTAAACACCTGTTTACATCTTTACCATCGCGCGCGTCTCCATGCACGAGGGCTCATTCCGCTCTCGTGAGGCTTAGCACGGCCCCTAGCTCACCCCTCTCCCGCGCTCGGGAGAGGGTGATGTAGCGGCCGTGCTCACCCTCACGAGAGCGGAATGAGCCCTCGTGCATGGAACGCGTGCGCACCGGTAGCTGTGACAGCACTGTAAAGCGCGTCCTATGGTAAAGATATAAACAACCGTTTTAGAGTACCGTTGGTTGAGACTATACTTCGTTTCAGCTTGGGTCCAGACGCAGCCGATGCTACAAGCACGAGCGTGTGGCCCTGAACAGTGCCTGTACTGCACGAGCGCGCGTGAGTCGGCAGGGACGCTGGAAGCGCGGAGCTCGCGCTTGTAGCGTCGGCTGCGTCTGGACCCAAGCTGAAACGAAGTATAGCCGAGACGCCAGAAAGTCTGGTCGGTACCATTTTGAGTGTTTGTGCCTATGGCGCGTGCTTTGCTCGCCTTCCTAAGTGACACAAACGCACGTGCTGGGCTGCGGAGATCGTGCGCAGGGCTGTGAAAGTGTCAACAAATTTAGAATCGCCTCAAGAGTGGGCTGGCGTATCTAGAGTGTGCCGGCCACCTGACGAACGCGCAAAACTCCGCACCGTTTGATGCTATTCGCATTAACGTAGATAATCATTCCCAAAGGATGGGTTCTGCTGATTTTTATCTCTTTACTTTTAATTGGCGTTCTTATGAGCTCTTTCTAATGACTTCTGCTTGTTCTCGGCCTGCTCAGCTATGATAACACCGCCGAACTCTCCGAGGACGGTGTCGGCCAGCTGCTGTCACCGGGCTCGTTTGGTCCTAAATGATAATAAAATATCTCGCAAAGGCATACCTGAAACAATCCCTTCTTTTGCAGACGTTCCTTCCGTTCCTTTATAAAAGCTGAAAAAGAAGAAGTTTATTTTTCCGGCATTCCGCAGCTGCCCGTCGACGTCCACAGAGGGCGGACACGCAGGCTGCAGGACCGCTGGTCGGTGTCTTGCTGGGAAGCTAAGACGAACGTCACTCGTTCCCCGTCTTAAAGAATAGAATACGAACATAGTAAACATCCTCGTATAATAACGAGGTATTGATTGACGTAAGCCAATTATTCACGAAACGTAAGCTAAGCGGCTCTGCACGCGAGCCTACGCAGCTTTGCTTACGACTTTACAATAGTATATTCGAGCTAATTCCTACCCTACGTTATGTTAAGCATCCCGCTTCCGTCCACTACGTGTACACCCTTTTCATCCAAGAGTGTAAATACTTCAGTTTGAAAGTGATTATGTATAACAAACATGGATTCAAATAAACAAGCCACCGTGAGCAAGAAAGAGAAAAATCGTCTGCTTTCCTCGTCTGTTTGCGTTGTCTGCTACATGCTCGAACCATGAACTGACTTTGGAGCCAGTGCAAGCATCTGCTGAATTTAGATGAATCCAACGCGCCATTGCAGCTGTCGTGCAACTTTCAGTTGAATCGAATCCGGAGGTTCCTTCACTGCTGAATTAGTCCATCCAGTTCAAGCGAATCAAACAAACCTCCAATCTTGACAGAGGGTCTTTGGTGTGTGCTCCGACGAAACAAGTGACGACGTGACCTAAACAACTACGTTACTTTTCCGAGCGTCCTTAGGGTGTTTTCGCAGATGGCTTTCGCTGTCCCGCAACGCTCTCCGCAACCCACTACGATACCCGGAACTCTACAGTCAAGGCCGTCTGCGCGCAGGCGCAGTAGCGGCTTCTTCGTTGCAGAGGGCATAGCGGAGGTGGAAACGCGGTCTACGAAAACTCCCTATTGTGGACAGGAGTTAATGCACTATTTTCGCTCGCAATTGTTAACTTGGACGAAACAAAAAACGCGAAAATTGATCGAATAATTTAAAAGAAACTATTACCTTCTCGTACATTCTTTAAGTAGGTCTGGTCTCTAATAGTAATTGCGCTCAATACTGCAGTTCTGCACCGATCCCTAAAACCAATATTTAACAAAGTTAATTACGAAGCTCATGAAGAAACTTATGTTAATTACTCAACTGAGCATGACGATTATTCCCTCATATATATCCGCCACTAAAAAAGAATATATTCGTATTAAAATCAAACACCCTGTATATACATGACATACGAGCGTACGATGGAGATGGGTTAATCTTGTGAAGTTTCATTAAATGCAGAGTATCATTCAAACTGTGTCTCCTCGTGTTTTTGTTTTTTCTCTTTTTTGTTGCGTGAAGTGCCTACGCGGATGAAAAAGAAGCGTTCATCCAAGCTCCAACTTCGTCTGGTCCCAAGGGTCGTCCTCCACTGTATGCGGTGATCTTCGCAGTAAGCCGCTGGGAACTTCTCTTGTCTGCAGTCGTTAGGCTTGCCGGGATCGCTCTTAGCCTTGTTCCCCTCTCACTCTGGGGTAAGTTCACCATAACTATTGCACTAGAGGGACACTGAAGCAAAGTTTGGAGTTTGCAATTGATGGTAGAAATTTCGTGGTGGTATATTGTCTCAAAGGGCAATGAAACTCAATAAAAATGAAATTTACCAACTACCTTCTACCTTGAAAACCATATAAAGCATGAAATGCAATATTTCATGCGTTATAAGCCATTTCAAAACATTCAACGGCCGTTTTAGAGAGTGAACAACAGCATATTGTTGAATAACTGATCTTAGCGGGGAAATTCACAATTTCCAACAAAATTCAATTTGGACAGTGCAAGGGATGATCTAGCTGTTGTGTAGCGACACTGGTTCGCACTGTGCTTAATACATTTAGCCAATGCTGTACGACTGACAAAATTGGTCCTTGGTGTCCTTTTATTATGTCTCAGGTATCTTCTGGTTTTCATCGAAGACGGGGAGGTCGGGTGGCATGGATATGCCTACGCCTTGGAATACACCCTTTCACAGTTTGTTTGCGGATTGCTCAACGCGCACGACAAGTACTTCATGGCGCTGGGAGCCTACAAAGCGCAGTCTGCGCTCGTTTCTGCCCTTTATAAAAAGGTAATTGCACGCTTTATAATGCTGTCATATTTTAAACATTCTTAATTATCGATGCGAAGCCATGTCCAGAAGATAACCTTAGAGAAAAAGCGCACTATCATTGTGCTCGTCGTGTTTCTGTACGTGTTCTATCATCCCTGAACCGATCATAAACGGAAAAGGCTTAGTGACTTGCTCCTTTGATACTCCTCCATTGGTCTCATGATTTCGGCTGCGTCTGGACTTAAAGAGAAACGAAGTATATTAACTTTTTTCAGCAGCAGTTTTTTTTTCCTACATCTATCGGGTGTTTCAAATAGCGGCCAGGCTCTTTAAATCGATAGCAGAAATCGGTTTCTTTACCTACCGCGCTATGATTTTCTGTAGCGTTTCCCACAGGTGGTGCATTTTTTCTATAAAATTTGCAAAGAGCGAACTTACCGGAGGAAAAAGTAAAAACAAAGACAAAGTCTTAACTCTTATGAAAACGCAGTGCAACCACTGGTCTTCAAGCAATAGGGCGCCCTATTGTTTGAAGACCGGTGGCTTCGCTGCGTTTCCCTAGGAGTTAATATATTTTTATTTTTTTAACTTTTTTTTCAGGTAAGTTCGTTTTTTGCAAATTTTATAGAAAGAATGCACCACCTGTGGTCAACGCTGGCACAACATCGTAGCGCGATAGGCTAAGAAATTGAATTTTGCGGTTGATTTAAAGAACCTGGCCGCTACTTGAGACATTCGGTATATAGAGATTTTGATGCGAAGCTACTTGTATATCATACATGTCCATATTTTAGTTGACGTTTAGCGCATAACTAGCAGGTCTCGTCGCATTAATAGCAATTATTTAGTTATGTTAATGTTGTTAACGCCTTTTAAATAACCTGTGTTTCACGGAATCAAGTTTTATCGCCCATCGTCATTAGATGCGGCGCCTGCAGGCCTTCATGGTATGGGCTCCTTGCCTTTCTGCGGCGCCGCGGTTCTCCTGAACCAAAATAAATATTATTATTATTATTATTATTATTATTATTATGGTGACAATGTACTTTACACTCTATCGATATGACTAGAGATGCTGCCAGGTAAGTTGCTGTTAAGTATTTCTACCACTACTACTGAGCAGCTTTTCGCTTATGACTAAAAAATACGGGACACGTCATCTGTCTCTTTAAATCGTACATATACAAATCTAAATGCCCTTCATGTTAATGCGATATAGCAGTGCTGTTAATAATGTACAGCGTGTTGATTGGCGCCCTTGCAGCCAGAGATAAGAAAGAGGTGCCTCTAATATTGGTTATACAAAACTAGCCGATTTTAATATGGTGGGGCAACGTCATCGGCTCAAAGGATCACGTGCCAGTAGTCACGGCGACGCCCAAATCAAATGACACTAATGCTAAAAAAAAAAGTCTGTGTTTCATTTAGGAATGTCGCAAACCTGCAGAATTTCGAGTTCGACTAGGTTCAATTCGGTCTAACTTTGTCTTGTATCACTGGGTTCGACGAAATTCGAAGTTTTTGGCAGCAAGTGCAGAACTTAAAAACGAGCTAATACCACCTAGTAGCTGTAAAGTGCGCGATATATTCTTGGGTGCAGTATTCAACATAACTTAAACCGGAGACGGCGGACGACCAGGACGTAGTTCAACTACTCTACTCAAACTACTGTAGTTTAACTACTTTTTCGAGTAACTTGGTAACTTTCAATTACAACTTGATTTGGGTAATTAGTAGTTTAATTTAACTACTTTTTTCAGGTAACTTCTACTCAAATTACTAACTACTTTCGAAATCTAGTGCTAATTTTGCTCATCACGAAAGTTTTAGCGCAGAAAGGAATAAGACGCCGGCAGATGCCACTCGTATGACCTCACAGCTGGGCGCCTGTTCCCATGGTCGCCTCGTCGTCAGCGCATACGCCTTTGCGAAGCCGGACTCCCCGCGCACAAACCCTGGCACGGATAATCCGTTCATGGGAGCACGTTCCCGCTTCCAGCTGCAACTGTACGAGCGACGATGCTTGTTCACGTAATCCTTCGCGTCCTTCCGACCTTCCATGCCTGGGAGACCTCCTCTTTGTTAAAAACGATTTACTTGTCAGGCGTGTCAGGCGCGTCAAAATACTGTAGTCGCCGGCGAGGATTCCTTGGGAGATCCTTTTGTTGGACCCGGCGTCAGCGGCGAAGTATACTTCGGTTCATCTTCTGTTAAACCAAAACAATTTTTTTCTTCAGTAGCGTAGCACGAGCACTACAACGAGACGCGCAGTGGTTCGGATGATCTCATCGTCGTGGCGCGAGACTTGAACCCTTGACGGTCTGGTGCACTCGCTCAGAGTACTCTCCGAACATCATCGGAATAAAGAGGGGCCAGTCGTAACAATCTCAACTTGCCGAAGAAAAAGAAAAAAGAAGGAAAGTTTGTTATAAAAGACCCTCTACCCGAGGCAAACCTCACATGTTTCGTCATGGACACCTAAGATGCCGACACTCTCTCACCCGACCCTGCACAGCCTGTTTCTCAAATTCAACGGTGCCGTTCCATCCAGCGCGTCGGTGGAACGTCTTTTTAGCTTGGCTGGGAACGTCTTTATAAAGGAAAACTCTCCTATCAAGAACTTTGAAAGTCGATTGCTTCTTCGAGCGAATAAACTATTTTGGTGAAAACGCAAGCCATAAATAGACTGCATTTATTTTAGGCTCGCAGGGTTTCTCATTGACCAAAACTGCTGTTCATTTTGCTACCTCAAAAATATAAAAAAGTAACTTCGAAAGTAACTTCAAAGTAACTCGCTACTTTTTAGAGTAGTTAGTAGTTTACTCAATTACAATTACAAATGCGTAATTTCTACTCTACTCCAATTACTTTTGGCGTCGATACTCAGTAACTTAACTTAACTACCTTTTTTGAGTAATTTGTACATGTCCGAGGAGGACTACATAAAACACGCCACCATGCGTCTTTCTTTTTTTTTTTTTCGTCTTCTCCGGTTTAAATTTTGAGGCCTAAAACAGCTCACCTGCTTGCTAAGTATTGTGTCACATTTATAAAAAATTAAATAATTAGACGGTTTATGTCTTAGCGCGCAGCTTTTAGGCGGCCGCTTCCGGCTTGTGCGGCGTCGGCGACGCTGTCGGCGTAACCGCGTGGTGCATTATGGGAAACGTCCCATAACGCAACGCGCGGGACCGTCGTGACGTCACTCGTCAGCCTCGTGACGTCACCCGTGACGTGACGACGGTCACCGGTGACGTCCCGAGGGCGACGTTTCGGCACAATGACGTTTTGGCACCGCGCGGTGCATTATGGGAAGCGTCCCATAACGCACCACGGTGACGCGCGCGTTGCATTATGGGACGTTTCCCATAATGCACAGCGCGGGAGGTAGGAGGAGGAGGGTGAAAAGGAGGAGGAGGAGGGGACGATGGCAAGAGGGGAAGAGGAGGACCAAGGAGGAAAAGGAGGAGAGGAGGTAGAGGGCGAGGAGGCGAGGATCACGGGCGGAGTAGATGATGAGGGTGGAAGGGAGGGTACGAATGAAGAAGAGGGGCATACCGCCCCCTCCTTACCCTCCCCTCCTCCTCCTCAAGAGTTGCGCTGTAATTCGGCATTACAGAGAGTTGTAAACGTCTTTCATTTTTTTGCTTTTATTTTTTTTAAATATATAATAAAAACTAGTGTACAGGCTTCTTGCACCCGACGTCGCTTCCGGTTGGCCTCGAAATCGAAATCATCATTGCAGTCTGCCATCAGTTCCTCGGCGTCATGTTGTAGACATTCTGCGTCTTTCGGCGGCAGCGGTAGTACCGTAGAGCCATGATGTTTGCCTCACTCGCGTTTGACGATAAACCAAATTGGTGGCAAGCAGCCGATGGAACTCAGGTCAGAATAAGCTTGACTTCTGTTTAACATCCTCGGACGGCACTTGAACGCCTCGCAAGAGTGCCGTCGGACGGCTAGAAATGCCTCCTTTGCTAATCATTTGCGGTGGCTGACAAGAAAATGAGTGCCGCTAGAGGGTGGGGGGGGGGGGGTTATATTGTGCATGCGAAACGTATCAGCACTGTAGCCGGTCCTCCAACTTTTTGACTGGCTGCACATATGAAGACTGGAGCTGCCGCACAAGTGATTTTGTCTGCTTTACTTGTCAATATGCATCGCAAAGAGGTTCCTTATCTGACACGAAGTGCCATCCCCAAACCCTTATTTGGTACGTAGCTTTTCTATTGATATTTTGTCGGCGTATCCGCCGGAGCCATTCATGACGCCGGCAAACCGATTGCTCGAGCGTCGCCTTTTCCTTGCTGCTGATTATTTCCGGAATTCTAAAAAAAAAAGACTAATACTGCTGGATTCAGCTCCACTTTGTCGCCGACCTGTACGGCTGAAACAATTAATTACGGCACAACTGACCATTTTAAACCTTGAGTGAGCGGAGAATCTACAGCGCAAACACGGCGCCAAAGCACACAAAACATAGCATAACAGCGACGAATGCCTCCAACGTGGATTCCGGCGGGTTACGGCGAGATTTCCGAACCGGAAAAAAGTTGCATCATGCTCTTGTGCGAGAACCCTACAAATTAGTTTCCACCCAAATATTCAAAATATTTGCGAATTCGAACAACACTGTTTCAAAGTCGAACACAGGCGAATTTCTCCAACCGTTGGAAGGTTCGCTGAAGCAGTCGCGCCTCGGGTTCGACGTGAAACTTCATGATCGGCAAACGTCCGCTGCATCCCTTGCTCTAAATCTCATACTCCGACGTCTCACCCATAGGTCCTCCGCATTTCAAGCAGTTCCCGTCGCAAGTACACAGCCGGGCACATCACGAACCTGATTTCCGTCGACGTGGAGCAAGTCGGTCAGTTTCTCCAGCTTGCCAACAGCTGCTGGAGCGTGCCACTGAAGATCGTCGCCACCCTGGCGTTCTTGTGGCACTACCTGGGACCGTCGTGCATGGCCACGGTGGCCACCATGTCCATCGGCACTCTGGCAACCACGTGCGCCGCTCACTACTGTGGCGAATTTCAGGTGACCATAACCGTGACGTGGCCGCCGTCGACTCATCGGCTGAACGAGAAAAAAGAAGAGAGAGAAGCAACGATGGAGACGTAGCAAACACTTGACTCCTTTCACACTAAGTCCGAGCGCAGCCAAAGTTATGATCCGATGAACTCAACCAAGCGGCGTCAGACGTGCTCCGTCATGGCACTCGACGTCTTGCTGAGTTTGTCGTCGCCGCATGAAGCATTCACGCGCAGTGAATATGGCCTGGATGGATCGAGGGATGTTTGATTGATATTAATGGCAATACCCTTTGTAACGGGCGGTAGCTTGCGCCACCTAGCCTAGCCTGATCCTGCGCGTTTTCGTGTGCCTGATTGGTTTAGCAGATGATAGCCTTTTAGCGCTGCCTGATCTGCTGCCTTGATCCTAGTGTTGGCTGCAGTCTGACTTAATGTAAAAGAGTATAGAAGAATACATATCGTTGTGCGAACATCCATCGCTCTTAAAGTAAAAAAAAGAAATGTGGTTTTACATCCATTTGTTTCATATAAGACACGCCAAAATGTTAGTTCGACGTAACAGCGCACTGACGTCAATCTGGCGACCCCAGCTTTTACGAGGGGCTTGATAACGGTGCGATATAACTGATTAAACAGCTCGTATCAAAGCCTACAGAAACAAAAAAACACTATGGTTTTGCAATAAAATAACAAAAAAATATTTGTTTTTTCCTATTCAGTAACATTTACATTAGCTGTTTTAGTAGGTTCTACCACTCGCCTATCAATCCGCTCGTGAAAGATGATGCCGTCGGTTCCCACGTTAAGCCCGACCGACATAGGGCGTAGTCTCGATGAATTTACGCGCGTTTCAGCGGGCGTAGTTACGGAATTTGGCGGGCGCTTTTTTCACAGAAGGGAAGAGGGGAAGGTCGCCAAACCACACACGACGCTTTTCGTCGACGTCTCCTCGGCGTTTGGTGCAGTGTAGCCCGACTCGCGCCTTTCATGAAAGGAGGCAAAATGTAGATCGGCTGCTTTATTATTACGTTCCGTAAGTGGACAGAAATAACTGAATGTTAACCAGCAACCAAAGCCTATTTTGCTAACTCCTGTTTCATATATATTCGTTGCAAACTTCAAGTTGCCAAAAACTCCCGGCAGGAGGACGGCCGCGATCTCTGCTCAAAATCCTTCCTTTTGTAATTTTTTTCACATCGCCCACAACATGGATGGTATTTTCTTCTGTCTCAGTCGTTCATCGCTCGTTCCAAAGAGATATAGCGATTTCGTACAGTTCGCGATAAACCGGCGTGACAACGAGCTCCCATCAGCCAGCCAGCCGGCCGCATAGCTAGGCAAGCCGATCCTCGAGCAACTTCCGGCTCTCAACTCGGGAGCTGATTGGCCGGCACCGCGCCGTACGCTTCCTGATACGCCACGCCGAAATACGCCGAAGCGCCGAGATCTGTCTCGGTCGGATCGCCGAATACGCGCGGATTTACGCCGACCGAGGAAGCGCTCGTCCCGGCGCCCGCTACGTACGTCGGGATTACGCCCGTCAGAACGCCCGTAAATACGTCGCAAATACGTCCTATGTGGTTCGGGCTTTAGTGCGCTGTACGTCGAAGTGAAGTTTTGGGGTGTATTATATGGGACAATGGGTGTAAGACAAGTGTATGTCGTTTTCTTTTTTAAAGTGGTCTGGGCGCGTACAGGAGTAGCGTAGAGTCGAAACCACGAGGATACGCCGTTATCCTCGGGGTTTTTCGCTTTGAATGGGGGCTGGTCTCTGTCGCCATCTATCGCCGTTGGTATCCCGAGCGCCAATCGAGGCAGCCGTCTCTGCTGTCTCGGCGAACCCGGTATCTCGGTGCGCCGGCGGCTGCCCCATCCCTCGGCGCCGAGCGACTGCGCCACGGCGTGGGCAGCGCGAGTTGCCTGCGTTCACTCGGACGCGAGATGCCCACACCGCCAGAGAAGAATTTGGCGCTGTATGCGCTCTGTCTAATCGAAATGAGCCGAGTAAAATGTGTTCTCCTAGTAAAGCATTTGGATGAACTAGTCTCTGCCATTGTCTGCCCTTTCCTTTCAAAGCTTGAGCGGAAACAAGACCCTTCCTAGAACCTCGTCTATCAACATTGACATTCGGCGTGTTGTGAGCACCAGCGAAAAGCCTGTGATTGAACCCTAGTCTTTGCCGAACCTTGGTGCAGCGCTTGTGTTTAACACATGTTAAGGTGAGAAAGCGCGAAATGTGACGGCATCTAATAATCAGTGCTACAGATACTCCGTTTCAGCTTGAAGGGCGACCGATGCCTGAGCTACAAGCGCGAGCATGCGGCCCTGAGCAATGCTTGCACTGCACGAGCGCGCGTGCTTAGCACGGACGTTGAAATCTCGGAGTTCGCGCTTGTAGCTTCTGCTAAGTTCAATCTTAAAGGGAAACGGAGTATAATGTACGCGCACTTGTGTGAAAGACCTATATAATTCCGTCTTACTGCTTTGCATGTATGCCTTATATGTCTTAATTTGGATTTTCAGAAACAACAAATGGCTTTCAAGGACTTGCGGCTCCGTCTAACGAACGAAATTTTGAACGGAATTAAGGTACACATCAAAACTTAATTTCTTGCGTGTGGTATAAATATTTAGGTGATAACGCCTGCTGTTTCGTGGCGCGATCACTGTATAGATTATTATATTTGATGGTTTTTGCATTAATTACGCATAAAATACAAGATATTTAAAGCGAGGCAGAAGAAACTGGCGTTGAGGAAGCCTCACGTTAAGCTAATGTCGGGCGTCAAATATAAAATAAAACTTAGAGGTATGCCAAATGAGATAACACGATGCGATACTCGAGCACTTATTTTACTTTATATCATACAGCCTTTATCTTGGTAATTCATTACTCTTCCCCTTTGGCGAATATGAGTCCGTCTCGGACATAGCTAATTCTACTACCAACAGATTGTTGGCAATAACGTAAACCCGCGTCTCTCATGACGTCACTCTGGGTAGAACCTGTTTTCTAATATCACTCATAAATTTTGAATATAGAAATTGGCAAGTAAAGGTATTGAATTGATTTTTTTTCAAAATGTAGGCAACGAATATTGAAAAATAAATTTAGCCTCGTGAATGCAGCTTGACGTCTGCACCGGTATGAATAAAAAAGAACGTATACTGCGCTTTTTCGGATTCATGGATTCTGACTCCTTCCCAGGTGATCAAACTGAACGCTTGGGAACCACCGTTCATCGAGAAAGTGAAGAAAGTGCGCACGAAGGAATTGTCCTCTCTCAGAAAATACTCTCTCCTGCAGTCGGCTTTTGGATTCATCTGGGCGATTACCCCTTTTGCGGTACGTGCAACGAACGTGTCTTGCTTTGCTTCTTCGACTAACATAAGGTGTTTCTACTGATATGAATCGGCTCTTGCGTACCACATCGTATGCCTTTTGGGAACTGGTGGCTATCCTGGGCGTTGAAATATTTTCAAAACAAAAATTTAGCAGCTACTATTTATGTATATTTGGTGACTGCACGTGTTATATCAGGCTTACAACTCGTTGAATTTCGTGCAAATAGTCCAACGGCGCGCACTTGAGAACTTGCCTTCCGCATATGACAGGTGCGTTGACGGAACGTACCTGCGGCATTCCCTTGTCTTACGATCTTTGTTCTGATAAGAATATAACCGAGTCAATAGACCGTTTGCCAAATTACCAAAGCATCAAGGAGAGTGCTGGGAACGTAAGTACACGCGCTGCTCGTGCTCGCCTTATCTCTATAAACCAGGGGTCGGCAACCGGCGGCCCGCGAAGGGAATATTATGCGACCACCGGCACGCTACCAGACAAGCCCCCCTCTCCCCACACACTACACACACACACGCACGCACGCACGCACACACACACACACACACACACACACACACACGCACGCACGCACACACGCACACACACACGCACGCACACACACACACACACGCACGCACACACACACACACACACACACACACACACACACACACACACACACACACACACACACACACACACACACACACACACACACACACACACACACACACACACACACACACACACACACGCACTCCAGAACTAATGGCGCAAGAATTATTGTTGGTTGCAAGCCTTATGTAATTGGGCGTATTGGCTCTGAAGCGGCCTACCAGGAGATAAGTTTATTATCAACTGGCACTTGTTGAGCATCACAGTGATTCATTGGAAATCAATAATTATGGTCGTCGCATTTAGCCTACTTTTCGTTTGGTAGCGTGGTTCATAACATTGTCAGTTTCAACAGATTTCGTCGCACTCAAGGGCTCGCCATGAGGATTCTGACCGAGCGACTGTTCAGAAGTGTAGCAAAAATCTTATAGTCCAATTGCAAAAAAAAAGAAGAAAAATAACAGGATGGTAACACTTGTTGGTTTTCAGTTTGTCTCGTTCATTGAACCTTGGAATCAGAGCTGTGTGGCTCTGCGAGATGGAAGGACGCAGAACCTGCAAATTCAAGGGTCACGCAAAATACAGCCTGCACCACAGAGTGTAACAGTTCACTTTGCGTTTTATTTGCTGTTTTTGTGAGCTGGTTGCCTTCAGCTCCTCGCCCCGCCACCCTACCCCTGGATTTTCATCCGGCATGCTCTGTCTCCGCTTGGCGAGAATTTGGCCCGCGGCAGCAAAAAGTCGTCGACCCCTGCTATGGACAATTTATTTTGGGATTTCGCTTTCGAACAGTTACTACTCTGGAAGGCAGCACGCGCAGCGCGTGTAACTATACTCGCGCACGGTCCTTGGTGCTTGCGTAATTTAGCAAAAGGTCTATTCTGGTTCGTTTTTCAGTCAAGCCGCTCGTCTTTTAACAGCTAGCGCTTCGGCAGCGTTAAGAAACCAGACCGAAAACCTAGCGAAAGTACAGCGAATAATGATGGAGCATTTTCTTAATGCCGGGCCAACCACCACCTTGATGTTCACAGTGTTGATCCATTGCTACATTAAAGAAATATAATGTTGGTATAGCTTTATGACAACAAGGTCATCCTGATATCTCCGAAAATGTACAGTGTGCCCCAAACTTAACGCCGCCACTCGAACGCCCGACTTTCGCGGAGCGGCGCTATCCTAGCGGCAGCCGTTTCAACTATTCGGTCACGTGAAGGCCATTCCCAATCTCCGGACCGGGGGAAGGGGAGGTAGCAGGGCCGCCGCTAAGGGCGCCTGGACTGCTGCGAATCACACTCATATCGTCAAGACTCGGTTTTTCTTTTTTTCGTTTTGTTTGCACCTTTAAGATTGATAACAAAGAAATTTTGATAATGCACCCTAGAGGAGAAAGCTTGAAGGCGCTGCTAAAGTGCAGACAAAGCGCAAGAAAAAACGGTTTTGACGATTTGAGTTTGTGATTCTGCAGAGTCTGGGGCCCCTAGCAGCGGCCCTGGCGGCCCTGCTACCTCCCTTCCTCCGGTCCGGAGCTTGGGAATGGCCTTCACGTGACCGACTAGTTGAAACGGCTGCCGCCAGGATAGCGCCGCTCCGCGAAAGTCGGGCGTTCGAGTGGCGGCGTTAAGTTTGGGGCGCACTATACATAAGTGGAAATCTTCTACTAATGAAAATGTCAACACGCTCTTCAGAAAGTCTAAGTAATTTTGTAAGTGCCATTTCTTTTTTTTGTATTGTTTGTTTTCTCGTTGGGAGGGAAGGAAGACAGTATGAAAATTTGTGACGGTCCTGGTAATTACTGTCATCATCACATCCTGTCAGTACCAAAAGTAAAACGGGATAATCGCAATCCTCGGCTTCTATTGGGAGCGCAAGTTCGTCTGCATCTTTGCAGGGGTTGTGGTGACGTCAAAACGCCGAGCTCTGATTGGCTCTGATTAAAGGATAGTGGGGAGACCTTCAAGCAAGCGGCCTTGAGGTCTATCCACTATTCTTTAATCATGGCTAATCAGAGCTTTGGCGTTCTGACTTCACCGCAACCCATTCAAATAGAAGGTGAGACTTGCGCTCCGTATAGTCGACGAAAACTTAAGAAACAGTTAGGTGTGGATAGTTCCAAGAACCCTGTTAATTTCTTATAGCTTCGTAGCTAACCAGATAGCGTCATTAGAAGAATGTCGAAGAACCAATCACCAGGAAAGAATCATAATGGACCACTTCTACGTTTCTTAAGCAGTGAGCGGTGACTATAGATGGTAATCTTCGCATGGCATATTTGCCACTTTCGTATGAACTTTCAGTGACGAGATTAACACGACGCGAACCCTTTTTCAGCGTACTACTCTGATGTTTTTGTACCTATTATTTGTATTTGATGTGAATTCCTTTTTAGGCTCTGCTGGCATCATTCGGAACATTCTTGTTGGTGAACCCAGCCAACCAACTCTCCCCATCTCTCGCGTTTACGTGCCTTTCGCTATTCATGCTACTGCGCCTCCCAGTGTACATTTTACCGGAAGTCGTTTCCAGGTTCATCAAGGTGAGGTGTCATTTTAATGCTACATGATTTTCTGTAAAGACTATTTGTTCCTTCATTGTTGGCTATCTCGATTCATACGTAGTGTAGAGTGTCGCTGAAAAGACTGTCTGAATTTCTGGACGAAGCAGACCTGAAGGAAGACATGGTCGGTGGAATTCCGGAAGAAGGTAGCTAGATATTTCTTTCATTTCTGATTCGCTCAAAAGTCTTGAACTTGTTCCGCCTCTCATTGGAGTTACCAAGCACGACGTGATGCAGAAGTAACACTGCCCGCTGTGCAAAAGACGTGAGGGCCGAAGTCGTGACTGAAAAATCCTATCCACACGGAAGTTTTTATCGCACCCATTCGCAACTTCACTGCTCCGAACTTGTTCTTTGATTCCTTCTGAAAATAAATATTACAAAATGACAAAATGACTTTATGAACTGACTTTATAGAAGTTACCTTCTCTAATTTATAAATATTAAAGATTTGAGAGTATATGCGGATTGTTTACATGCGTAGGAATTTCCTCCCCAAAATTTAGCGTGCTCAAATGTATAACATACACCAAATACAATGACGATCAAGTATTTGCGCCTATATAAAAGTGTTTAAGACGTGAGGGTCGTTCAGGGTTGATTACGAGTCCTGGGATTTTCGGGGCATG
>JAZHYW010014678.1:0-36674 GCA_037355805.1 Ixodes ricinus
TATTCTGATTCCATGGCGCGCCTCAGAGCGGCCACTCCTCAGATAGCGAACGACTGGATGTCATAGAAAAACTGTACTTTTATGTCCATAACAACCACCGTAAAAGACGGTGCTTCGTAGTAGCGCGTTACATGGTGATCCCAGATCGAACGAGTCCAAAAGACAAAAAAAGGAAGAAAAACACACACGGCACAGACTGATGCCAACGCGATGCGGCTAACCCGAGCAAGTCCAAACTCGAACTACATTGCAGTAACAGCACACTCCCCGTCTGGTATCACGAGATACCACTATGACACTATAACGCAACGTTTACAAACTTGGAAACACACTGAGGTTTCGGATCAGTCTTCCCTTGAGATGAGAAGGACAGTCTCAGTGACTGGCCGTCGGAAAGTTTTTAGTTCTCCTCTGGTCGCCGTCTTGATCTCTACTTTTCGTACTTTTCCGTCTGCACTCGGGAAAGTGTTCACAATCACACCCATAGGCCACTCGTTGCGGTGAACCTGTTTGTCCCTTAGGAGCACAATGTCACCTTCCTTGAGGTCTCGACGGCTATCCTGCCACTTGCGACGGCTCTGAAGCGTTGTCAAGAACTCACGTCGCCAACGGTGCCAAAAGGAGTCTGCCAACCACTGCACTTGACGCCACTGACTTCTGTAGAGATCCTTGACGTTGAACTCGCCGGGTGGTAACGTGTCTCCACCAACCTTCTGGGTAAGGAGTGTAGACGGAGACAAGATGTCCCAGCATTCCGGATCCATCGAAACAGGAACAAGAGGTCTAGCATTTATGATTGCTGAAACCTCTGCCAAAAATGTCACCAGAACTTCATGGCTGAGACGGCTTGGTCTGTGTTCTAACAACATGGAATCCAAAATACGACGGGCGATTCCGATCATCCGCTCCCAAGCTCCTTCAAAGTGAGACGAATGAGGAGGGTTGAACACCCAACTGCAATTTTGGCTTGAAAGGAATGCTTGCACTTTGTCGTTGTCGAGACCACTAGTCCTCAGGTTGAGCTCTGAACATGCTCCGACGAAATTGGTTCCACAGTCGGATCGCAGCTGTTTCGCAGGTCCTCTGAGTGCGAAAAATCTCCTGAGAGCGTTAATAAAACTTGAAGCATCCATGGACTCTATGACTTCGATGTGGACCGCCCGAATGCTCATGCACGTAAACAGCACAGCCCAGCGTTTGCTGCTGGCTTCTCCACCTCTAGTTCGACGTGCAGTCACGTTCCATGGTCCAAAAACGTCAACCCCCACATATGTGAATGCAGGTTCTGTACTGAGTCGATCAACTGGCAGGTCTGCCATCTTCTGGTCCAGCTGTCTTCCTCGCAGTCTGCAGCACATGACACACCCGTGTATGTACGACGCTATGCAGCGTTTTGCTCCGATGATCCAGAAACCTGCGGCTCTGATTGCTCCCTCAGTAATGTGTCGACCTTGGTGCTTGATCTGCTCATGGTAGTACCTTACGAGCAGCAAGGCGACGTGGTGTTTACCAGGTATGATGAGAGGTCTCCGCTCCTCTTGACTCAGCTGTGCGTTGTCGAGGCGACCACCGACTCTCAGCAAGCCCTTGTCGTCAATACAAGGATCCAGTTTCCAAAGCGAACTTGATTTCCGGACTCCTCTCCCCTGTGACAAACACTCGAGCTCATTTGCATATGCTTCTAGTTGGACGGAGCGAATGACGAGATTCTTTGCAAGAGACAAATGCTCCACAGATAGCTGTCCTGTTCGAAGGCAGCCACGTGGTAGATCAGCTGCCTCGGCACGAGAAGGGCGCCGAAAGTTGCCAGCAGCACGTATGAGGTATGCCACTGCACGCATCAGTCTAGGCCAGCTTGAAAAACGACTGAAACGATTAGTCCCGAGTCCATTTGTGGTCACACTGGTGGCTGAGACGCTTGCTTCGGGCCGGATTTCGGCATCAGTGTTTGGGTCTATCAGCTCAAACTCATTCTGTAAGACGCATGAAGACTCTTCTTGACGATTTAAGAACTCTGGACCAGTCAGCCAAGCCGTCTCCCGCAGCCGGGCTGCGGGCACGAATCTTGTAGCAAGATCTGCAGGATTTGCATCGGTCCGAACGTAGTGCCATTGTTCTGGTTGTGTAGATTTTCTGATGCGTTCCACCCTGTTGCTGACATACACGTAAAATCTCCTTGTTTGGTTGTGTATGTAGCCCAAAACCACCTTGCTGTCGGTGTAGAAATGCACCACATCTAGTTGTGTGTCTATTTCTTTCTGAATGAGCTCTGCCAGCTCCACAGCCAGTACCGCACCGCACAGTTCGAGCCTTGGAATGGTGTGCTGCGGACGTGGTGCTAGCTTAGCTTTGCCCATTATAAAGCCGACATGACACGCACCATCTGAGTCTGTGGTTCTCAGATACGCCACAGCTGCTACAGCCTTGGTCGAGGCGTCTGAGAAGATGTGCACTTCCTTCTGCTGAGCCGTGCTAAGTGAAACGGCCGCATAAGTGCGAGGCACTTCTAGCTGCTCGAAAGCCTGAAGGGAATCCTTCCAGTTCTCCCACTCTTTCCTCTTGTTTTCAGGAAGTGGGAATCCCACTCTGCAGGTTTCTGTGACGAGTTCTCGTAGGAGAGGCTTTCCTTGTATGGTAACTGGAGCCACGAATCCAAATGGGTCGTACACGCTGTTCACCATTGACAGGACACCACGCCGGGTGAATGGTGTGTCCTGAACTGGAACCCTGAAGGTGAAGACGTCCTTCTTTACGTCCCAGCAAATTCCAAGACTGCGTTAGATCGGTGGGGTGCCGTGACTCAGGTCAAGTTCCCTTAGATCTTTTGCGTGGTCGTCCTTGGGGAAAGCTTCCATCACTCTGCTGCTGTTTGATACTATCTTATGAAGCCTGAGGTTACAAACTGCCAACATTTGTTGCGTGCGTCTCAGCAGGTCGATGACACCATCCGCCGTAGTGAGAGACTTCAACCCATCGTCTACGTAGAAGTCCTTTTCGACGAACTGCCTAGCGTCTTTGCCGAATTCTTCCGCTCCTTCCTGTGCTGTCTTCCGGAGTCCGTATGTAGCCACTGCTGGTGATGGACTGTTACCAAAGACATGTACTCTCATCCGATATTCCACCACTTTGTCGTGGATGTCATTGTTGCGAAACCACAAGAACCTCAGGTAGTTTCGGTGGTCTTCTCGTACCAGGAAGCAGTAGAACATCTGCTGAATGTCCACTGTGACAGCGAAGAGGTCTTTCCTGAAACGAATCAGGACGCCCAGCAGGCTGTTGGTCAAGTCTGGTCCTGTGAGAAGAACATTGTTCAGAGAAGTTCCCTTGAACTGAGCACTTGAGTCGAACACGACCCTGGTTTCGCCTGGTTTGCGTGGATGATACACGCCAAAGATTGGAAGATACCAGCATTCCTCTTCTTCTCTTAGTGGTGGGGCTTCTTCTGCGTGGCCATTCCTGAACATCTTGTCCATGAATGTCGCAAAATGCTCCTTCATCTCTGGTCTCTTCTGCAGTGTGCGTCGCAGCGATGCAAGACGAGACTGTGCAAGCTCCTTATTATTAGGAAGCCGAGGTCTTGGTACGCGGAAAGGAAGAGGGGCTACCCAACTGCATGACTCATCTTTGAAGACTTCATTGTCCATGATGTTTAGGAATTTTCTGTCTTCCACCGAAGGAGCTGGTTGGTCGTCGTCTTTCGTTATCTGGAACAACGTGTCTGTCGTTTCTTCGACAGAGTAGTCTTTGATGGATGCACCTTGGGTAGGTGGTACGTGCTGGGTTGGATTGACGGGACCAGTGAATTTCTCCTTGATGAGAAAGTGGTTGCGGCATGGTTCAAAAAGGGAGGGTTGTCCATTTTCGAGCACATTTGTCTTGAAGTTGGTCACACAGACCGGCTTGCTTGTGCGACCTAGGCAGGCGTCTCCTATGATCACCCACCCTAGGTCTAGTCGTTGAGCGAAGGGCGCATCAGGAGGCCCGTTGCACTGTTGACGCACCTTGTGGACTCTCAGGATGTCTCTTCCCGGTAGAAGCAGAATCTGAGCTTCCGCATCCAATGGAGCTATGAGGCTCTCTGTAGCCTTTAGATGTGGGTGATGACGTGCAGCGTCTGGTGTCGGAATCTCATTCCTGTTGTTGATCATCTGATTGCATTCGATCAGGGTTGAGAGAGGTAGTTTCACGCTGCCATCAATATTTGCGACCAGAAACCCAGAGGCTCTCATTCGCTGTCGTTTCTGCTGTTCCAGCGCATGTCTTGAGGGTATATGAAGAACTCTCTCCCTGGACATCAAAGAGGTTGAAGAATTCTGTCCTTGTCAGTGACCTATTGCTTTGGTCGTCCAAGATGGCATACTACCTCACAGCCTTTTGAGGTGTGCTTGAGTGACACACACTCACCAAACAAATCTTGGAACAAGACCTTCCACCGTGACTTTCCCCACACACCTCGGTGCACTTGGAAGGTACGTCAGGTGATAGTCCGTGGTGACTGCTGTTGTCTTCGGGATCCTGTCTGAGGCTCGAAGACAAAGGTTTGGAACTGTCCGGGTGAAGCGCTGTGGTATGTCTAGTGCTGTCAAAGTCGGCACACTTGATTACAACTTTACAGTCCTTTGCGAGGTGGTTTGTAGATGAGCAACACCTGAAGCAGATCCCAAATTGTTTCAGCAGAGACTTGCGTTCTTGCAGTGGTTTCTCTCTGAACACGCGGAACTTTCGTAGAGGGTGAGGTTTCTTGTGAAGCGGGTACTGTCTGTTAGGGTCCTCCGTCCTGTCGGCTGCGGATGGCGAATGGTCGACGGCTTCTGGAGTGATGTCGGTCGCGTGGACTGAAACGGTTGTGTTCCTGAAGCCTTCTCTTGCCATGACCTTCTTATTCTTTGGAAACCTCAGAAAAGTGCTTCCCGTTGTGCCGAAAGCAAAGCTCGGGTCGTTCCGCATCCTGGCCTGGTCTCGGACAAACTTCGAGAAGAATGAGAAAGGGGGAAAGGCGACGTGATGCTCTTCCTTGTCCTTGAGCCTTTTGAGATCCACATCTCTTGGAGACGGTGAGGAAACTTCTCCGCGATGGGGTTCACCCCTCTGGCCGTATCCAAATAGCTGAGTCCTGTCAAGTGGGGATCAGCCTTTGCGGCTTCCAGTTCCAGAATCAGATCTCCCAGTTCCCGTAGTTTGTGATTGTCTTTGTCGAAGAACTTAGGAAAGCTTCCGATCCTCTTGAAGGGCGCATCTTCTATTACTTCGGGTCGGCCGTAGCAGTCCTCCGGTGTTTCCCAGACTATCTCTAACCCCGCCGAGGGGTTGTCGACATGTACTGAACGCAGCCTCTTTGCATAGACCGAAGACTCATGGCCCAGCCAGTTCATGAGAAGATCTAACTCTTCATTTGCCGTAACTTCCAGAGTTTTCACCATACTTTTGAATGTGGCTTTCCATGATTTGTAATTCTCGGGGTGGTCATCAAACTTGACGAGTCCTGTGCTGACCAAATCTCGACGGACCAGGTATTTCAGCTCATCACAAAATTCTGGAGCAACAACTTGCTCTGCCGGCCGTTCATTTGAGCCATTGTGGACGGCAGCCTGGTTGTGCACGTATAGTCTACAGTGCGCTGAGCACGAACTTCTGATACTTCTGAGATGGTTCGGTCAAAGTGATGCTCCCCGCCGTGGTGTTCTGCAGCCGCTTGCAGGATTTCTGCTTGAACTTCCATAGCAGCCGCTTCCCTTTCCAGCTGTAGGATTTGTAGCTCGGCGTCTAGTTCTGCTTTCCTGCGCTTGTTAACCGCAGCCGCACTCTTCTCCTTTTCTTCGAGCCTTGCTCCAAATACTTTACTATACTTCGTTTCACCTTATGCTGTACCGCAGCGAAGGCTAGAAGCGCGAGCTCATAGCGTTGGCAGCCGCTATAGACCTATTGCTGTCTTACCCAAGCATCAAGGAGAATGCAGGGATTGGTGTTCCACGCGCCGCACGTGCTGGCCTCAGCAGTAGTAACTTTTCCAAGCAAAAACCTAAAACAAATGGCATCTTGCACGCGCGTTCGTCAATGCTTTCTTTTGGTTATTTACTTCGAATCACTTATACAGGAAAGGCGTGCGCGTGTGGCGCGTGGAACACCAATCCCTGCATTCTCCTTGATGCTTGGGTAAGACAGCAAATGGTCTATTAAGTCACCAGAGCTTGTGGCGCCGAGATGTGCCCCAGAACAAGGAGCTCGCGCTTGTAGCCTTTCCTGCGGTACATCATAAGGTGAAACAGAGTATAGGGGAATACATTCCACTCCGCTCATTTGCATTAGACAGAACGCCTACAGCGCCGAATCCAGCCCTGACGGATTGGAGGTCCGCGCCAGTCCACGCGCTTGTGCACATGGATGTTCGCGGCGGCTGCGGCGGTGTCGTCTCCGATTCCACCTAAAGCCCCTTCATGTTTCAAATGTAGCGCAAGGTGCGTCGATGCACGAGGCACGCGCAACGTTCAAAGATCATGGCGGCACAGCGTCGATGCACGTGCCGCGACCACTATACTCTGTTTCAGCCTGTGTTGTACCGCAGGAAAGGCTACAAGCGCGAGCTCCTTGCTCTAAAGCACATCTCGGCGGCACACGCTCTCGTGCACCAAGGGCAGCTGCAAACGCTATGAGCTCGCGCTTCTAGCCTTCGCTGCGGTGTAAGGTAAGGTGAAACGAGTATAGAAGTGGCGCAGGGCACCTGTCTCGAGCATTTCCACAACAATGAATTTGGTATGTAGAACAACCATCGTCATCATTATCATTTACCACCGAGACCTCCCCGACGATAGATGGCTCTCGCCAAGCCCAGAGAACCTGTCTGCGCCGAGGCCATTGTATTTGAGAGGAGTGGAATGTATTCCCCTACTGAAGTATTTGCTTGCTCTTTCGAGTTTCACGGCCACTTCCTTTCTGGTGAAAGAAGCACGCGTGCGCGCCGCTGCGGCCTCGGCGCGTGCCCTCTTTGCAGCCGTGCTTGTCGTGGTCGCAATCGAGTGTTCCGAACGCGTCGATCCTCCAGAATGTCTCGAGCCGTGAAGTCGTGGCCCGGCAGACTTCGACGAGGGCTCCGAGTTAGCGTGTTCCGAGTCCCGAGACTTCGTGGCGCGGTCGGGCGTCTTTCCGGTGTCCATCAAGGCGTTCTGAACCGCGCGATCTCTGTCGCGATCCGTTGTCTTCTGAAGGGCTAGCTCTAGCTGGCTTTGTTCCGCGGTGATCCCCGACAAGTAGGCCACGTAACGTTCCGACAGCGCTTGGTAACGACCGTACTCTTTTCGGATACGGCCCGTCGCCGCTTGCTGCGTTTCGGCGTTTGTAGCCTGTTGAACTTCCCGAAGATCGTTTGCGATGCGCTACCGGACGCAATCGAGCTTTGACGTTGCTCGTCCCGGTTCGCTTCGTAGTTAAGCAAGGCCTTCTGCGACAACGTTTTCTTTCTTCGCGGTCTCGAGTCTTGTGACGGCTGATCCTTTATGGCGTTCTCACTCACGTGACCAGCCGCTGAGTCCCGGTCCGAAGGGTCCATCTCGTCCAAGCTTGCGTGACGACGTCCCGCGCGAGTTCGAGCTGAACCGAAGCGGCGTGGCCTAACGTTCCGACGCGCTCACTTGGCGTTCACCGTCTTTTACTATTCTGATTCCATGGCGCGCCTCCGAGCGGCCATTCCTCAGATAGCGAACGACTGGATGTCATAGAAAAACTGTACTTTTATATCCATAACAACCACCGTAAAAGACGGTGCTTCGTAGTAGCGCGTTACATGGTGATCCCAGATCGAACGAGTCCAAAACAAAAAAACTTACACCATCTTCCCGAGGGAACCATGGGGTGATGCGGAGCATCGCGGATCGTAATTAATTTATTCCCTCCTTGACTGATTTCTTTTGGCCGGCCGGATTTGGGCTGCGGCGGACGCGAGCGGCCGAGAAACGCTAGCAGACGACAGCCGCAGAGTTGCGGGGAAAGCCCACCCCACTGGAAAGCCCTGGCGTGGCGCTGCGACCCGCGCGCCCAAAACTATCCTCCTTTCACTCCTCCGGGGAACGCGCGCGGCGCGCTACCGCTGCTTATATTCACACTTGAAGGAGAGGAGACTAGAGGAGGAGAGTTGCGCATGCGCGCGCGGTGTGAGTAGAAGCTAACGCACGCGAAGTGCACGCAGCTGGTAGAGATAGAGAGCGGAGAGAGTAACGCGCAGCTGTTGGAGAGACGGAAGGAGGAGAGTTGCGCATGCGTAGTGTGAGTGCGGACTACGACGCCGCGGAACACAGACCCGAGCAAGAGATGCTCCGCATCTAAAAAGGGAGAAAGACACACATGGCACAGACTGATGCCAACGCGATGTGGCTAACCCGAGCAAGCCCAAACTCGGCTACATTGCAGTAACAGCACAATATCACTCAGATTCCGATTTTCACTCTACTTACTGCCGGGCTGCCAATTTTATATCATCCAGATGAGATCATTCCTGCAAGATTGAACCATTTAAGTGCTGTACTAACACTTCCTCTTTTCTCCCTAAGTACTTTGTATCACTGTCTGGAACAAACTACTCAACCATACTGTAACTGAGCGATATCTCATTTCACTTAGAAACAAGTGCATCAATTTGTGTGAATGTGTGTAACTGTGAACCATTTAAAAGGTGGAATATTTTTTGAACGTCTTTCTGAAGCCGCCAAGAGGTGCAACATCAACTCTAACTCTCTGAAAAGCTCAGTAGGATTAAGACAAAATGGTCCTAGTCTAAAGAAAAATTTCCGCGTTGACGAGTTTTATTTGTTAGCCTGCCAAACGCCATTATAGGTCTTCTAAAGTGTAGTGTTTAGGCGGAATTATTTGGCTCGCGTACGCATTGAATCCAGCAATAAGGTCGCAACATTATATGGCATACCATACGCGCGCAAGTGTTTGCTATAGTAGAGGTACCACACTCTGAGTGAACAGATGACAGGTTTAGTCCAAACGCGACTGCAGAGCTGCTCAAACCAATAGCAACCGCAGGTGGGGGCAAAAAACTCAGGGAACTAACACAGACTGCAATGCGTACGGGCGCCGAATGCTGCAGCTTTAAGGCTCACAAGGAAGACCCCACGCATTGCCTGCGGCACATGTGCAATTCATAGGCTTTTATTAACACTGACTTGTCGACCGTTCTGAAAACCCAAACCGGTGAGTGAAACACTGAATTTAGAGGTACAATTTCTTGTAAGGAGAACAGTAGAATTGCCTCAGCTTAAGTTTACGTTCTGATTCTATAATACGGAATAGGAAATCATCGAACCCACTGAAAAGATTTGAGATGTACCGGCACACCGGCCAAAACGCATTCTTATCAGGTACTTCGTTTTAGGACGGTATGCAAAGGACGGTACGAGATACCAGAGCCAATCCATAGCTCGGAGGGCGTCACGTGGCCTTCCTGTGGTGCGGAGCGAAGCGGGGAGCGCGAAGTCACGAGACAGGCTCGGAACTACGGATTGGCTCCGGCAGCCCGTAGTGTACGTTCCGGTCCGTCGTCAGGTTAAATGAAGTATAGTAGACGGATAAATTAAGAACGAATTCACGTAAGTATTTGATACTGCGAAATGAACTATGCTTTCTAGATTGATCAATCCGCAGTTGCACAAAGCGGCAGCCACCTTGGTGGCTGCCGTTTTATTTACTTTACTTTTAGGGCGTAGTTCTCAGGCGCCCGTTTCCGTCTTACGCCGCGTCGCCGTCGGCGTAACCGCGCATTACATTATAGGACGTTTCCCATATTGACGTCAGACGGGACGTCACGTATGACTTCACGAGGGTCACGAGTGACGGCACTAGGGTCACGAGTGACGTCACTCGTAACCGCGTGTTGCATTACAGGACGTTTTCCATAATGACGTCACGTGTGACGTCACCAGGGTCACGAGTGACGTCACGAAGGTCACTCGTGAAGGTCACGACAAAGGTCACGGCGTTCACGTGACCTTCATGAGGCCTTTACGAGTGACGTCAGGGTTACGAGTGACGTGAGGGCCATGAGGGTCACGAGTGACGTCACGAGGGAAGAGGGAAGGAGGAAGAGGAGGGGGAGAAGGGAGAGAGGATAATGAGAGGAGGAGGAGGGAGGAGGTGGAGGAGGAGGAGGAGGAGTGGCATGCCCTCCTCTCCGTACCATCTCCTCCTCAAGAGCTGCGCTCTAATTTGGCATTACAGGGTGTTGGGGTGTTAAAAACGTCTTTAATTTTTTAAACATTCCCTTTTTTGTTTATTGTATTTTAACCATTTCCTGATTTGCAACGAAGATGTCTTAGCTCCATTGGTACATCAACGACTCGGGAACAACCTGAAACTTCGGAAACCCCTTTAACTGATATGGGTCATTTTATTCGGTGACTGGCTAGGAACCCGGTAGATACTCAGCGTCGAGCTCGAGCTTTCAGCCTTTGATAACGCTTCGCCGCGCGCCCAACCAAAGCCTGGCAAAGAGCAATGAACGCGTTCTGAGGGCGGAGCATCTCCCGCGTCCAGCGGACCTGGAAACGTATAGGCACCTAAAGTGTCGTTATATTCTTGACTTGACAGGTGCACGATTTTCATGTGCCCGTCTGTGGAGAGCCGACTTTATTTCATGCTGTGACGTTCTAATTGATCTGCGCATGCCAATATAAAAACGAACATGAATATCGTTAGAGATTGTCCACACCCTAAACGAGTGTACTTCGACAGAGCCGCACTGCGTCATGTCTGACTGCTATGTTTTACGCAGTAGGAGTGGCAGCATTTTTTTTTGTATTTGATAAATATGTTGACGTCTCGTGTGGGGCCGGATGCCCTGAACAAATGCCGACGCAGTTGCCACAGCGACAACAGATTGTTTCGGGTTCCGTTATTACTGCTAGGTTTATGCATTTAATTCACGCCGTCGCCATTATAGAGGGGAGTGGAAACAACAAAACAGCACAAAAGACAGTAATTTTACACTTAGTTCATGGAGGCGCAAGACAGTGTTTTGACAGCATTTTTAAACCATTAAACAGTTGATAATTAACAATAAAGCAAAGCCAGATTGTGCTTCTATTTTAATTTGTTTGTTTGGAACATATTTTGATATATACACCCTCATCACCTTGACCTCAGGTCACAGAATAGCCTAATTCATTAGTCTTACCCCTAGGGACACCCGCTTTGGACTAATGGTTAATGCGTGGCGAAATGTAAAAAGAGTAGAATGAAAAGTCTGATTTATGTACAAAAATTAGTATGACAGTGAAAAAAACATGAGCGAGCTGTCTTACGGCAGAAAAAAATAGGTTATGCAGGGTTAAATTGCTTTTCATAGATTGCTTTTCATGTTACGGCGGCGGCGCTATTTATAATTATCGAAAATGAACGTGCATGCATGTTCGTAGGAAACATGTCTTGTTCTTCGTTTACTTCCAGCTAACCTTGTCTTTGCCGAAAAGTCCGGCAGCTCCCACAAGTCATGGGCTCATTCAACGGACACATACTTCCAGGAGCGTTTCTGTTTCTTTTGGCGCCTGGTGGGCCTTCAGCGCCTGGCGCCTTTACATCCTCAGCCGACTCGGGCGTCGAGTCTACCTGTCCACTGCGTCGTTCGCCATTCCCAAGCTCTCGAATAGACTCTGTATCGAAGGACTCGTAAAAATCGTGTTCGCGTCTCTCGGTGCAGTCGCTGAACTCGCGACAGCCTTCGAAGACGGCAAGTTCACCGGAATGGGCAACGCCCAGCACACATCAATGTACATCTTCTACGGCCTCAGCGGCTTGGCAGACCTTCTGACCTTCCACGAGGCTCCCGTACCCCGTGGCACCGACTACAGCCTCCTACTGTTGGCTGTCTGCGCCGAGGCATTTCTGTTTCACTTCCACCTCCACGGCAGGAGTCACCTGGACGTTCTTGTCCACACGCTTCTGATATACACAATCGTGGCAGAAGCGGCGTGCATCACGGTCGAGATGATACGTCGTCGAAGCGCTTTGGCGACTTTCGGGAGGGCGTTCTTTCAGGTCGTGCAGGGAATGTGGTTCTTTCAGATAGCCTTCGTCCTCTACAATCCACTGCCAAGCGCCAAACCGTGGGGAGACGGCCATGAGGATCTGATGTTGGTGACAGTCGTTTACACGTGGCACGTGATCGGTGCCCTGGCGTATGTTACACTGATGGGTGTCGTTGCTTGGATGTGGTGCTCCCGGTGCGAGGGTGTCGACAGAAATGGAGACGTTCGCTACAGCTTGTTGTCGGATCGACCGATGACGATGAGGTCCGGTGCTGGGGACGATCAGAAGCCTTCCCAGTGTAGCGAGAGCGACTTTTCCCCCGCCTAGTTTAGTTTCAGAAGACACACTATACTTTGTTTCACATTACTTGCGACCGCTGTCGGACTTAGTGTGAACGCACAAGGACGAAGTGCGCCGGGATGATGCACTTTTGGCGAGGATTGATTTTCTCAATCAGAACGTAGCGTTTGCTGCTATTCCAGAGCTATTATTATCCAATGTTTGTTACATATCTTTCCGAATGTTTTCACGCAATAAATAAAACAAAAATCTTGTTCTTTATTATTGCATTATCAATGTAATATATCTTCTACGACACAGTTATTAGAATACTATCTTGGTCTTTACCGTCAGGGGCAAAATAAACAGCCCGTTACGTAGTTCTATGTTTAAAGACGTGGCTGCTTTGTTGCTTCAGGGCTATTTAGAATAATTACTTGTTAGGTATACATAGTAAAGGTTTATTTACAAGGCCGACCTCGGCCGCGTACAAGAGTCGAAAAGGTAGAAACGGAATGGCGAACAGTGAGTCCTTCTACGTCCGCCTACTAGAGGATGGCGCTGCTATCGTTCACAGTTGCCCGATGATCTGCTGCATACACAACATCCCTTCCCCCTACAGGACATAGTCCTGGTAACGCCTTGGGGTCTTCTCTCACGTTGAGGGTACCTAGAAGCTCCTGTTGTTGCAGGTTGGCTGGGAGAGCTCTGCTCCTGTGAAAGGCTTCCAGGCAGGTTAGGACCGTCGGGTCTAGGCGGGTAGGTGGTGGGGCTGGCCGGTAGACTTGGACTTGGAGAATCTTCATTCACACCCGGCGGTGGTGGGTCCTGGCCAACCACAGAGGGGTGATCACCATCGGTCGTGTCACCACAAGTGTCACTGGCAGCTCCACCAAGGTCTAGTGGACTGGCACTTTTGTGGAGTTGATCAACGTGCCTTCGCCAAACGCGATCATCGGACAGACGAACTTGGTACGACAGGGGTCCTGTGACTGAAGCGATGAACCCGGGAACCCACTTGGTGCTACCTTGATAGTTCGGTGCATACACCGCATCACCGGGACAGAACTCGCGAACTCGTTGAGAGCCGTCTCGGAAGTAACGCTCCAGAGATGATTCATCCTGATGAAAATCTGGATGCAGACGGTCTATGGCAGATCGCAGTCGTATCCCCATCAGAAGTTCAGCCGGACTCTTCCCCGTAGTTGTACTTGGTAAGATGTGCTGGCCCAACAAGAAACGATGATGATGATTGGAGGCTTTATATGGCGCAAAAAGCTACTGAGGCCAAAGTGCGCCAAACTAGGTTGTTCATTCACATTTTAGATAAAATGGGACGTTGCTCGTCATTATCATTGGTATTAAAGTTGGTGTAAAAAGCCAGTGCTAGAAATAAAACTGAGCACTCGTTCAAATGGAATAAGAATAATAGTAAAAAACAGGGTGAAAAGGTATACGATATCTAAACAATTCAGGAAAATGATGCCGTCGTTTTTCATCAAGACCTGGACAAATCCATAGAATGTGTAGGATGGAAACATCATCCCTGCAGTGTATATATTGGGGTGGGTCTTCTCCACAGAGGAGATATTTGTGAGTTATATAGGAATGGCCAATGCGAAGGCGACATAACAAGACCTCATGAAATCGATTCTTTAAAGAAGCACCCTCCCACAGTCCAAGAATGGGCTTGGTGAAGTGAAGCTTATTGTCAGATTCTTCGTCCCATTCTGTCTGCCATCTCTGGAAAATTGATGCCCTCACGACCGGTTTGATATCCTGGTAAGGTAACGAGGCTGCTGACTGCCGAAGGTTCCTGGAGGAAGAAGCCATCCTATCAGCTTTTTCATTACCCAATATACCTACATGACCTGGAACCCAGCAAAGTATAATATGATGTCCTTCTGCAATGCACGATTAATTTTGGTACGCACAAGCTGTACAAGCATATTTTTGGTGTCTTTGAGGGAACTAATTGCAGTGATCACACTTTGCGAGTCCACATATATAATCGACCTTACCTTTCTCTTCAGTCTAATATGGTCAATTGCTAACAACACTGCATACAGTTCTGCTGTAAAGATACTGGCGATCGAATTAAGGCGCTTAGTTCTAGAAAAGTTCTCAGAATACACGGAACATCCAGTGAAGGATTGAAGAGAGGGAACAAACTACACATTAACAACACAGAAAGATGTAAAAATATGTTATGGTGTTGTTGTTCCTTTCATTAGTCTTCGTTGTCGTGCCATGTTACAATCTTACGTCATGCTTGCTATTTCCAAAGAATTGCCTATGGTTATTGAAGCCACGTCTCTCGCTGGCCGATTCTGTGATGCCAGGAAAATGGTGCATTTATATGTCAGAAAAATCAAAGAAGGTGCGACGCACCTTATATATACCTCATATATATAATATAAATTTGACAATATGCAGATCAATGAACAGTACTTTATCGAATGAATCAATGTTTTACAAAAACCACCGAAAGCCAAAATAAACGGCGGAGCTAGGTTTTGAATTTGGGCCTCCCAATGTCCGGTCGGGTGTTCTTATATTATACTATATTATATGTGTTATACGGGCCGCGGGCTACTTGGCATTTTGAACTTCTTTATGGCTCTGGATTTTTACGTCTTCGTCCAGCTGTTTGACACAGTTTCAGACCAAATTCTCTCTTCACTCAATTGACTTCCCTTTCTTCTGCGTGTTTGGTCGACTTTGCCGCACTGTCCACCACTCCACCTCACCCCGCTACCCGACAGCGCATGGGCAGATGTCTCCGGAGTCGGTTTTGGTGTACTTGTAGCAGGGGTCTGTGCGCCGGTAATCATAGCACCTCTGCCGAGGCCAATATACCTCTGGGAACGACTCGCTGTGTTCTGGTGCACGGCATTGGCGTGAAAGGGACTCTTGTATACACACGGACAACACAGCTTTGGCTCCCAGCGCCGCACCGCGGCCATGGAGGAGCTTTGCTGTGGGCTATTGCCAGTGCCGTCTCTCTTCTTTGTAGCGTGGGCTACACTGGCCGAGGTTGAGCAGTTTCGCGTGGCTCGCATAACGAGCCGTGCTGCCATGCTGCGCAAGCGCGAGGAGCAGTGACGTCACACGGCGCACAGCTGGCACGCCGGAGCCAAGCGCCGCGGGCTCCGCCGCCACCGCGCGCGCCTTGCCGGTCTGCGCAAGTGCGAGGAGCAGTGACGTCACACGGTGCACAGCTGGCGCGCCAGAGCCGCCGCCGCGGGCTCCGCCGCCACCACGCGCGCCTCGCCGGTCCGAAACATTCCAGAGGAGTGACGTCATAGCCGTGGCAGACGCACTGGCGCCGCCACGTGCCCAGCTGTCCACCCGTTGCGCAGTAGCCAAGTCTGACGCTGCACCGGAGCCGCTTGATAGCGCGCTCTCGTTTTTTGCGCATAAGCTCACGCTACGTATATCCTGGCATAGCCGAGCTAAGCCACCGCAATTTTTCTAATAAAGATATGTCACAAAATGGGTACTGTCGGTCATGAGCCCCACCGACCTGCCGTTGCGCGCTTGACACGCGATGGCGAGCCGGCGGGCCATCGAGTCCTCGCGCTCTCGGCGCGGAGACATCTTTTCCTTCTCGCGCTGAGGGTGGTGGAAGAGAAGGGCTTCCCGAGGTTTTTAAGCAAATCTGAATGAATAAAAATATGAAGAAAATGACCGCATCTCCACGTGGTGAATGATGTTGATTGGGGCGAAGCTCGGGTGGTGCTGATGATACTGATTTTGGTCATAGGTATTGCTGCTTGCTGTCGGCGTTGACGCTTTGCCGCCGCTTCCCGAGCTCTCAACTCCGGGTCCGCTTGGCGTTTTTGACGCTGTGCAGCAGCTTCTCGCGCCCTGGTCTCCGGAGCAGCTTGCTGTCTACGTAGACGCCGAGGCGCTGCATGCCGAGCTTTTCGGTCCTTTTCATTCATGGCAGTAGGAGAATGTGTGGTTTTCTTCTTTTTCTTTTTTTTAAGCAGACAGATGGGATGGCATCTCAGAACCCCTACTCTTTTTTTCTTCTTTTTCTTTTTTCATAATTTTTTTTCATCTTTTTTTTTCCAATTTTTTTTTGCTTTACACGACGTGAGCATGTGCTCACGTGCTCGTGAGCACGTGATCTCACGAGCAGAAGCACGAGCACCCGACGCCGGCCTACGGCGGACGGACATACGGACATGGCTAGCCCTGCTGGGAGCTTGCCCCTAAAATGGCATTCGCAATAGCCCATGGCAAAGCCTCGTCCATGGCCGCGGCGCAGAGCAAGAGCCAAGCAAAGCTCTGTTCTCCGTGTGTACAAGAGTCCCTTTCTCGGGAAATACACGCGCACCACAACACGGCGAGTCCTTTCCGGAGGTATATTGGCCTCGGCAGAGGGGCAATGATTGTCTGCGCACAGTCCTCAACATCTACGCCGTAACCGACTCGGAGGCATCTGCCCAGGCGCTGTTGGGTAGCGGGGGGAAGGGGGAGCGGTTGGCAGTGCGGCAAAGTCGGCCAAACACGCAGTTGGGTATAAACAAATATATATATATATACACATATATATATGTATAAATCTCATTTCTAATGTTGACTTTCCCCCAAACGCGCTATTGGTAACCTTAGATGTATCGTCACTCTACACCAACATACCACATGCCGATGGCATTCAGGCCACCGCTTCCGCCTACAACCGCAAAAAAGACAAGCTTGTCAACTCCGAGACTCTCTCAAAACTTTTGGATTTAATACTAAACTTTAATCATTTCGAATTTGACGACGACCATTATCTTCAAACTAATGGTACAGCAATGGGTACAAAAATGGCACCAAACTACGCGAACGTATTCATGGGAGTTTTGGAGGACAGTTTCTTGGGACAATGCGTGCTAACCCTCTCTTGTACAAACGATACATTGACGACATATTTATAATTTGGCAGCACGGCCTTAGCGATCTACTTTGTTTCATGGAAAATTTTAACCAGTTTCATCCTACTATAAAATTCACAAGCTCTTATTCCCTCACAAGTATCAACTTCTTGGATGTCTCTGTGAAACTCGTAGATGGTGTACTCAGCACCACGCTCTTCCGAAAACCAACCGATTCACAGCAATATCTCTCGTTCAAAAGCTCGCACCCCCGACATTCTAAAACAGCCATCCCTTATAGTCAAGCCCTCCGATGCCGCCGAATCTGTTCAAACGATGACGATCTAGACAGAAATTTAGAACAACTCAGGGAGGCGTTCCAGGGACGTGAATACCCAACGGCCTTAGTTGATAACGCGATAGACAAGGCACGTGCAAAAGATCGTAATTTAATACTCTCTCCGGGCACCACGCGAAATGCCCCCAAAAACCCTGTGAACCTCACACTTACCTACAGTAATAACCTCCCAGCCATCCGCTCGATCTTAAGGAAACATCAGTACTTGATACAGCAATCGACCAAACTTAAAGAAATATTCCCCGACGCGCCCAGAGCGGTTTTTAGACGACCTCAAAACATTCGTGACAATCTCGTGCATGCAAAACTAAATAAACAAAGTCATTCAAAACCAACGGGATGTAAACCATGTGGAAAATCCCCTTGTAAGATATGCCGTCAAATGCTTTCTACTAACATTGTATCTAGCACAAATTCGCACTTCCGTCAAACGATTAGCAGTGATGTCGACTGTGACTCAGAGAATGTAATATACCTTATTGAATGTCACAAATGTAAAGAGCAGTACATTGGACAAACTAAATCCACGTTTCGTAAAAGATACAACGGCCATAAGTCCGACGTTAGGTGCAAACCCGACCTTCCAGTATCCAAACATTTCAGCCAGGATGAACATGTAATAACGGAGGCAAAATTAGTCATCATGCAGAGTGGCTTCAAGACTCAAACAAATAGAGAAATTCGCGAGTCGTTCCTAATTCATAAATTCCAGTGCAAAATTAACAAAGATTTGGGTACTCTGTCAACAATATACAGCTTAAACAACCATCTGCCGCGACACCCCGCCCTGCTTAATCTCTTTTTTCTTCTTCTTTTCTTCCTTCTTGGGTCTGGACGAACCAGCCCTCGGCGACAAGGAGAAAGATGGCCCCAGACGACCCGGTCATTCAAGGGCGCCACGACTCACTCACTGCACCGTAATTACCCAGGAATGCAGCTCCCGAACAAAATCCACAACCGTAATCCCTCACCGTGACAAAAGTGGACTCATCGCCCCTAGCGCTTTCCTTTCCCTGCAAGCCCCTTCTGCTACCAATGCACCTGCGAACAGAACCTACAACCGTCATGCCTCATCGCGCCAAGATTGGACTTATCCCCTCCGTGTTCCCCTTCCCTACAAGCTCCTTCATACCACCAATGCACCTGTGAACAGAACCCAGAACCGCCTCCCTCATCGCGACAAAATTGGACTCGTCCCCCCGTGCTTCCCTTTCCCCACAAACCCCTCCGAACTTTCGCGTTAACAAACCCTCCCCCTAGATATTTTATAAAACTAACCCACTACGCCATGTGGGCTCCCGTCCTGAAGAAGGCAGTGCCACTGCCGAAACGTCGACGGACGTCAGGCCCCTTTCTTATTTTTATTCATTTTTTTATTTTTAATTCTTTATATTATTTTTCATTTAACAATTTATTTTTGTAAGTTCTTGTGTTTTAACTTTGACTTTTACTCCGTCCTTTTTTAAAAGTTTGTTTCCCGCGTAACTAGCGTTCTTGTGCCTAGTCTTCATTATTCCCGTAAACTAATACAACTTTTTTTCGGCACTTCACCCCGTTTTTCTGGCGTGACTTTTTTCGCCATTAAAGGGACGGTGCAACGATATTCAATTAGAATGTTTTTCACTTTACACGAGCTTACTGGAACTAGTGGGACTCAAGGATACTCGCACGCAACGCCACTGGCCAAGAAACTCCTTTGTTGCGCTGTAATTTTGAGGACAAAACCGAGCGTTTTCATTAAATCTCTCCTTCGCAAAACCTGATGACGTAGCTGGGCGGTAGCCGTACCGCCCAGTGACGATATTTGAATGCGGCTCATAGATTGGACCCGAGCATTGCGTGGGCACTCGATTTGGGCTCGTGATAATCTATAGCTCGAGAAGAATTTGTGTAGTGTCCTGTGTCCAATCGCTGCAACGACGACAACAGCCAAACCATAACAATGTCTGGAACTCAGCGCGTGTGCTATGCTTTGCCAACCCCAGCCATAGCCCCAGCGCATGACTATGATCAACATTGGCGGCATATAATCGGCTCCAGTTCACGTGGCCGCTTGTTCGGGCTGCGAGTTGAGGGGGTGAACTCTGCTCGTTCTTCTTATTTTTTTCTGCGACTTCGATTGCGTGTGGTGAAAAACGAACGGGTATTTCACAGGTCATTAACGTCAGGATCCGTTCTAAGTGGTATTTGCGCCAAATACAAAAATTGTTGCATCGCCCCTTTAAATTAGCATTTTATTTTTATCATCCTACGGCTGCTGTGTCTGCGCACATTACTTTTGCTATATATCAACGGAAGCATTTGTCAACATTCGCCACTCTTTATATATATATATATATATATATATTAATATATATGTATGTCTGTGTTGTTACAAAATCGCCACTCGCGACATGTTTCAGATTAAATGAATACCAGGTTTTCTTTTCCGCCAACTCTGCATGATGGTCAATTTACCTCGTTTCTTCATACTGGCTACCGCATGTTAGGAACATCGGTGGTTTTGATAGAACCGAGTTGGATGGACATCTGAGAATTCTAACTTATTAGTTAATACCCTGAAGGCGACACGTACTGAATACATGTAGCGATGTAGGAGTGTGGAAGATTTAGAAATAGAGACTTTTTTATTATAAGCTCGACTACTGATTTCAACTAAGTATTCTTAATCCTAAAGTTAGATTCAACGGAAATGCATTACCAGATGCACCACTCGCTGACAGTAACTCTGTCAAATGGCCACGACGTTTCAAGATCCCTCCTCCAGGTCATACTTGAGGAAAACTAATCTTTTTTATTTTTCGGTTAATATCGGTTAAAACCGGTTACCGGTAAATAATTTACGGTTACGGTTACGGTTACGGTTTTTATAAATTTGGAATAACGGTTTCGTTCCGGTTACGGTTACTGCAAAAATTTCGTTCCTAAACGGTTTTCGGTTTCGGTTACGGTTACGGTTTGAGTCCCTGCTCACAAGAGATTGTATAGGCGTAGCAGACATCTTCTATCTCATCCCCAAGTCTTCTTAGCCAAGACTTTTAAGAGGTTCATACTTTTAAGGCATTTTTCCTTAAGACACTTGGAAGTGGGAAATAAAAGTAAGCTTCCTGTCAAAGAACACACCCAGAAACCTGTGCTCATTTTTAACAGGCAACCGCATGGCTTTCAGTTCGAGGTCTAGATTCAAAGGTAGCCCACGGCGCAAGGAGAACGGCACACAAACCGTTTTATCTGGAGAAAACCTAAATCCATTTTCATCTGCCCAACTACCAAGTTTCTTTAGAGCCAACTGAAGCTGGCGTTCACAGGTGAAACTGTTACAGGAGGAACACGAGATTTGAAGATCGTCTACGTAAAGTGAGTATGAGATGGGAGACGGGAAAATTCTGGCAACGAAATTTATCTTGACTGCAAACAAGGTGACTCTGAGGATGCCCCCTTGAGGAACTCTGTTTTCTTGAACAAAAGGTCTGAAAAAGTACAGCCCAGTCGAACCTGGAAACTCCTATCCATTAAAAAGTCTCCTATACACTTCAGCATTCAGCCCCGAATACCATAGCTGTAAAGCTCTTTAAGTATTCCAAACCTCCATTTGGTATCGTACGCTTTTTCTAGGTCAAAGAAAACAGACACAGTGTTGTTTATGCAAGGAAGATTCACGGATTATTGTTTCCAGGCGGACTAAGTGATACACTGCAGATCGTCCGCGACGAAAGCCACACTGGTTATTTGCAGAGATTCTCTTTTTCTAAAAGGTAGATTAACCGTCTGTTAATCAGTCTCTCATACGTTTTCCCCAGGCAGCTAGTGAGTGCAATGGGTCGGTAATTGGAAGGGAGCGTAGCATCTTTGCCATGTTTCACGAACGATATGATGTGAGCCCACTTCCATGCCTGGGGGAAGCATGCTTCTCCCACAGAGAGTTGAAAAAAGGAGTGTTCTGAGCGAGTCACGTGACAACTTTCGAAGCATAGCATAGTGCAACGTGTCTGGCCCCGGTGCAGACATCTTTTTTACATCGAGAGCTTGTTCTAGCTCGCACATTGTAAGGGCCCGTTATATGGCTGTGAGTTAGACCCCCTTAGAAATAGAGCAACTCTCTGCGCGAGATTTAAACTTTAAATTCAGCACTATAATTATCAGAGCTCGATACACTATGAAAATGCTTCGCAAGAACATTAACAACATCTTTGACAGACCCCAAAGGCAGATTAAAATACTGGAACGGTAAAAGTCCGGTAGTCACCTTTGATTTTGCGTACACGACCCCAAACCTCTTTAGCCGTAACAAAACTACTTATAGAAGAGAGATATTTTATCCAAGATTTCTTTTTTGTCTGTTTTCTCGCCCAGCGGGCTTGCGCTTTTCGTCTCTTAAATTCAATTACGTTGTCCACGGTGGGGTACCTACGAAAGACATCCCAGGTTCTATTTTGTCTTTTAAGTGTAGTTGAACAGTCCTTGTTCCACCATGGCTTGCACTTTTCTGGCAAATTACCGGAGGTACGTGGGATAGAGTGCTCAGCTGCATTGACTATCTGTTGCGTAACATATGTTGTAGCCTCATCAGGGGACAGAGTGGCCAATAGTGAAGCATCAAGTGTAGCAGCTAGGCTGAAACGTTCCCAGTCCGCCTTGCCAAGTTTCCATCTAGGCATATGCTTTTGTAGCGTGGGGAGATTGACCACACTCTCTAAAACAACTGGAAAGTGGTCGCTGCCAAAGGGATTATGTAAAACCTTCCAAGAAAAGCAAGGAAGCAATGATGGTGATAAAATAGATAAATCAATGCAGGTGAAAGAGTTGTGCGCAGCACTAAAAAAGGTTGGGGCTTTGTTATTTAAAAGACATAAATTTGAAGACAATAAAAACCGTTCAATGACTCTTCCGCGGGAATCAACTCGTGCACTGCCCCAGATGGTATGATGAGCATTAAAATCACCTAAGATTAAAAAAGGTTGTGGAAGTTGGGTTAAAAGCTTCTGAAGGTCATGAATGTGTTTGGGGGTGTGTGGTGGAAGGTACAGTGAAACAACAGTAATGAGGCGGTCCGTAAGAACTCGTGCTGCCACAGCCTCGGGGGGCGTGTCAAGGGGAACCTGGGCACATGCCACTCCACTCTCCACAACAATGGCAACACCACCGGGTGATTGAGAGGATGGGCGGTCCTTCCGGAAGAGGTGATAGTTTCGTAAAACTTGTGTATGTGTGGACGTCAAATAGGTGTCCTGTAATGCTAGAGCTATTGGGCGTAGCTCATTAAGTAAAAAGTGAACATCATCTATATTGTGAAGGCGACCCCGACAGTTTCACTGCATGAAACTAAAATGACTCATCACAGGTTAGTTAAATTATTGTTAAAAATATGGGGTTCACAGCTGTGAGTGGACACAAGCTATGTTACACTCGTTGGGGCAGTGACACGAGGAGGTTTTTCTTTTGGTCCCCCTTTTCGGGGGTATGTTTTGTACCTCCCTTGGTGGGTGGAGGTGGTTCTGCTGGATCGGCAGATACCTCCATGGCCTCCTCCTCTCGCTGTGAAGTGGAAGGAGTGGGCCCCTCGCTGCTCCGAGAGGGAGTGGCGTCAAGCACCACTCGGGGCTTATGGCCAGGACGATGGGGAACCGTCTTGGCTCGTGGGACTTTGGGCGGGCCCGCTGGAGTCTGAGATCCCACAGAGGCCTCGCGGGTGGTTGTTGGGCTGCGTGAGCACTCCAAGTCGCGAAGACTGTACCGAGTGCCCACCGTTGCCTTTAGTGTCGGTGCTGCCCCCTGGCAGCCGCCTCGGCATAGGTGCCTCTTTGGAGGAAGGAAAATCGCTTCCTTGCCTCAGGGTACGTGAGGTTTTCTTTGATCTTTATCGTCAGGATTTTCGTTTCCTCCTGAAACTTTGGGCAGGCTCGAGAGTAGGTGAGGTGGGCACCAGAGCAGTTGACACACTTGAGAAGTGTACCCTCGCATGTGTCAGCTGGATGGTCTGTAGCTCCGCACTTTGCACATGTCGTTTTCCCACGACAGGTAACAGAGCTGTGACCAAATCGTTGGCATTTGAAACATCGTCTCGGGTTTTGGTATGTAGGGGCGCACCTTGCAGTGAAGATAGCCTGCCTTGATGTTCTCGGGCAGCACAGTGGAAGCAAAAGTGAGAACTAAGTGCTTCGATGGTCTCTCCTGTCCGTCTCTGCGTATGGAGATGCGTCGCATGGCAACCACACCCTGCCCGGAAAGGCCCTCCAAAATCTCCTCTTCGCTAGACTCCAGCAGGTGGTCCTCTGAGATGACGTCCTGGCAGCTGTTCAAGGTGCGATGTGGGGTGACAGAAACTTTGTAGTCCGAGATCTCGTTTAAGTCTAAAAGAACAACACTTTGCACTCCGTTTTCCACCTTAACGAGCAAGTCGCCAGATGCTAGTTTCTTTGCTTTAAAGTTTTTACCAATTAGGTTTTCTAAAGACTTTGAAATAAGAAATGGTGAAAGTTTGGCAAGTGGTTTTCCATTTTCTGAGTGCATTACCAGAAAGCGGCTGAAGCTATTCTGCGAAGCAGCTGATGTCTCTTTGGTAAATACTTCGGTCCGCACCCTTTTCAAGGTCCGATCGGGGAGGTTTTTTGTTTGGAACCCATATGAAGGGCAGAAACTTCGGCATCCGTAGCGCACCACCCACCGCGGAGTCCAACAAGGGGATAGGTAACATCCCATAACAGGTTTGGCTTGTCTGAGTATGTTACTCTACCAGTGCTACTAGGAAGCTACTAGGATCCAAATGTGGATCAAGAGAGAGTTTTGTTGCCACCCAAGGTTAGCCCTTGCCGCCAAAGAAGGTGAAAACGAAGAATAGGAGAAAGGAGGAAGGAGAAAGAAAAGAGGGGATAGTAGAAGAAATGGCGACTGACTGAATCATCCTGGTCGGGCCAAGCCAGGACACCCGTCTACGGGAAGCGGAGGCCGAAGTAATGTATTGCCTCACCCGGGGGCCCCGAAGGGTCCAAACCTACCCCGGGCTAGGCTCAACCACCAGGATGCCCTTTTCTTCGGACACGGGAAAGCCACACAGTTCTAGACGTGGGCGGGCGAACCCGCATGGCTCGGGGTCCGTGGCGACGCCACTCACAAAACACCTGCTTTCACAGGTGCCCCCTGCGTGGCAACAAGAAACGAGACAGCTTTGTTGCCCAGTCTCCCTCAGACAACTTGCGTAGCACTTGTTTTGTTTCCTGTACCATCCTCACAATCCGCCCATCGGAGAAGGGTGATATGGTGCGACTGTAACGTGCCGGATCTGGTTCTTGGTTGCAAACTCAGCAAACTCTTCTGACGTCAACGCAGTTCCATTGTCCGACGCTAAAACTTCGGGAATGCCAAAGCGAGCAAACATAGCCCAAAGTTCCTTGAGTACTGCTCTGGTCGACATTGATTCCAACAAGAAAACTTCCAACCATTTGGAATGCGAATGGACGACCAGCAGATAAACTTTCCCTTTGAAAGGACCGGCAAAGTCAATGTGCAAACCAGACCAAGGGTTCTTCGTGAACTCCCATGGGTGCACAGGTGCCTTGCTGGGGGCTTGTCGAGTTTCTTGACGCACTAGGCAGCCAGCTACCTTGCGTTCGACGTGAATGTCGATGCCCGGCCACCACACTGTGCTGCGTGCAAAACCTTTCTCCCGCACTACTCCAGGGTGCGTGGTGTGTAGGGTGTCAAGGACTTGTGCCTGTGCGGGACCCGGAATCACAACACGAGATCCCCAGAGCACAAAGTTTCTGTAGCTGGACAGTTCGTTCTTCCTGGCCACAAAGGGGCGGAATTCCTCTGGCAGCTTCCCTGAAGGCCAACCTTGCAAAATCCAGCGGTGCACACGTGACAGAACCGGGTCAAGTCCGTGTTAATGCTGCGATCTTGGTAGAATCTAGAGGAACCTCTGGCGCTGCCTCAAGCAGCAAGATGTCTCCCAACGGTGGCTTGTGCTCACTCTTGACAGGAAGCACAAGACGACTGAAAACGTCGGCATGTGGCAGCTTGGAGCCAGTTACGTTCAACAGTTCGTAGTTGTATGCAGAAAGTTGCAGACTCCAGCGCAACATCCGAGGTGACAACACGGCAGGAACAGGCCGCCTGGCCTGGCGCAAGAGGCCCAGCAACGGCTTATGGTCTGTCAAGAGTTGAAACTTCCGACCAAAAACGGACTGGTGGAATTTCCGAACACCAAATAGCAAAGCCAGAGCCTCCCTGTCTATCTGCGTGTAGTTACGTTCTGCTTTTGACAAAGTTCTCGAGGCAAAGGCCACTGCGTCTTTCAACGCCGTCTTCTCCCACTTGGCTCAGCACAGCACCCCGCCCGCACGGAGACGCGTCGCAGGCCAGCCTTATGGGACGTGATACATGTGCTAGGACGGCTGATGATTCCAGCAGGCTCTTGGCACTCTGGTACGCCTTTGCTTCAGTCTTTGTCCAAATCCATGCCTTGTCCTTGTCCAGGAGGCGGTAAAGTGGCTCCAACATATGTGAAGCTCCTTTCAGGAAACGGCCATTAAAATTTAAGGCTCCCAAGAACAACTGTAGCTCCTTCTTGTTCGTTGGTTCCGGAGCTTGCTTGATGGCTTCAACTTTTTCACCCAAAGGACTTACTCCGTCTTTGTTGATACAGTACCCCAGGTACGTCACTTCCTTGTCCCTGAATGCACACTTGCAGGCATTCAGACGAAGCCCATCGTCTTGGATACGCTGCAGCACCTTACGCAACCGTTCGTCGTGCTCGGCGACTGTTCCTCCACCAATGAGGATGTCATCCAGAAAACACTGAACTCCTTCAAGTCCGTTCAGTACTCCTTCCATGTAACGTTGGAAGATGGCTACTGCCGCTGCCACACCAAACTGCAATCGCGTCACCTTGAACAGGCCCTTGTGTGTTGTCACGGTCTGCAGCATGGCGGTGTCCTCGTCGACACAGAGTTGTTGGTAAGCTTGATCCAAGTCAAGTCGGGAAAACACCGAGCAACCTCCCAGTATTGCGAGCAGTTCCTCTGGAGTGGGCCGTGGGTAAGTCTCCCACTTGACGACTGGGTTGAGCGTTCCCTTGTAGTCTCCGCAAAATCTAATTTTTCCGTTCTTCTTTCGAATCGGAACAATAGGCGTCGCCCAACGAGAATGCTTGACCGGGACATAAATCCCTTGCTCCACCAACTTCTCGATGGCTTCTTCCACTTTCGGCAGAAAATCAAAAGGTACTTGCCGTGACTTGGGGAACTTGGGGTGTGGCTTGCTCCTCCACTTTAATTTGCACCGGATGACCTGTGCTCTTGCCTGACCCAGGCTTGAACACATTTGTGTAGTCCCCCAGCAGAGTTTTGACGCTCGTCACCACCTTGCGCTGGTTGCGTACCGCTGGCTGGCCTTCTCCACTGGAACTCTTGGAAACTGGAGCCCCTTTGAGCTGGTGCAGTCCTTCCAGGGATATGCATAACGGTTGAAACCAGTTTCTCCCCAGGATGCTGATTCCAGACCCTTTTGTGACGAGTAGAGGTAGCTTGCACTCTCCACCGTTGTACTTGACAAGAACTTCCACTTCGCCCACGACACGGACAGGCTGCTGTGTGTAGGTCCGCACGTCTCTGGAACACGGTCGAAGTGCCTTCCTCGAGATTCCCAGCTTGCTCAGTGTCCTCAGGTTGACAAGAGAACAGGCGGATCCAGAGTCCACTTCCATCGATGCCTGCTGTCCGCTCACGGTGACCGTTGCCATGAAAGCTGGCAGTCCACTGCCGATGTGGTAAAGTCCGTACACTCCTGAGCGTCCCAACTTGCCTGGGTGTTTGTTGTCGCTTTTGGCCCTGCTCCTTGCCTGTTCCTTTTGACGGCAGGCGCGAACCATGTGCCCCTTCCGCTTGCAGAAATGACACTTTGCGTTGCGGAACCCACAGCTTGTAGCGTCGTGGTCGCCGTTGCAGCGGGAACAGCGCCCTGTTCTTGTCGCTTTTGGCTCTCCTGAGGGTTCTTGTTTTCCGCCCGGCTTGGCACCCTTGGGCACTTGATCCATCCGATGTAAATCGGACGCCGCAGGTAACGCTCCTCTGATGTTTTCCGTTTGCCGCGTGGCATACTCGGCAGCGAGAGCCTTTTCGTTCGCTTTCTTGAAGTCCAACGTAGTCTCAGCCAGGAGACACCGTTGCAGCCCTTCGTCGCTAACACCGCAAACGAGACGATCGCGGAGCATGTCTTCCAGGAAGACGCCGAACTCGCAGATGCTCGGAGAGTCGGCGCAAGTCCGCGACGAATTCCGCGATGCTTTCACCAGGCTGCGGACTTCGTTTGTGGAATGAGAAACGTTGTACGATTACCGAAGGCCTTGGCGTGAAGTGGCTTGTGAGCTTTGAAACAATGTCCGCGTACGGCGTCTCTGCCGGCGCCGCCGGCGAACACAGCGAGCGAAGGATAGCGTACGTAGCCGGACCGCAGATACTGCACAGCACTGCTCTGTGATGCTGCTCCTCGACCACGCCGTTCACCGCGAGGTAGAACTCCAGGCGTTCCCGTACGTAGGCCAGGCTTCCGGGTGGTCCGGCGAAAACTCTTCCATGTGGCCCAGTCGACCCATGAAGATGTTCGGAACGCTAGGCTTAGTTTCCGAAGCCATCTCGTTCTGCCCCTGCCGCCGCCGCTACACGGCCGCTCGCCCTCGTTGCCTCGTGTGGAGTCTCGCCGCTTGCTTTTGCTTCGTCATGCGGCCGCCGTCGCTTACCGTTGGTCCGTGACCTCGTCGCCAAATGTTAGGTATACATAATAAAGGTTTATTTACAAGGCCGACCTCGGCCGCGTACAAGAGTCGAAGAGGTAGAAACGGAATGGCAAACAGTGAGTCCTTCCACGTCCGCCTACTGGAGGATGGCGCTGCTATCGCTCACAGTTGCCCGATGATCTGCTGCATACACCACATTACTCTTATTAGACCTTGTCAATGTATGACAGGTTCTTTTTGTTTGAGGATTGGGAAAATCTGCACTGTAACTGTCGTCACAAAAAAAAAAAAACCCTGCTTGCTGGTAGCATTCGTTTTGAGGCTGCAATGTTAGAAAAGTTACTCTGGGAGCTACTAATACTGTTAATTATTTTGTTTTCATCCGGAGCGGAAACAACAAAAGCACATCATATGCAAAGCAAACATATTTTTCGAATAGATGTAGCATTGCACCTCAGCTATTTTCAGGAACGTACAATCATAGTTGGTTTGTGTCGCTCGCAGCTATATGTTGCCTCATGACATAAATTTAGGATTCCGAGTTATCGTAGTTTATTTTTTGTGAAATTACGAGAATGTTTTGGGGGATCTTTTTTCGCAGAAAATTGGGAATTTATTTACGAGTTTATAGCTCTTACGGTTATAAATAAACACTACCCCTTGTTCCTCTAAGGATGGGGAATAAACTTTATTGTAACTTGAGCAGACGAAAGCTTGTGGGTCGTCCCCAAATGGGTGGCTGCCTCAGTCCAGGATGCCATGGTCCCGCGCTGCCAGTCTGGCTCTGTTCACCAGTCTGGACTGGTCCGTAGGTTTGAGCTGCTCAGCTGGTCCTCCCACTGCTCCGCGGTTGGTCGGGAAATGGGGGGTATGGAAGTGTTGTGGTTGCACTCCCATACCATATGGTAGAGAGTGTTAGGCACTTGATAGTTTGTACAGTCGTAGTTATATGGAGTTGTGTACATTGCGTGAAATAATGCTCCATGCGGGAAAGTGTTTGTTTGCAGCTGTCTAAGTGTCACGGCGTCCTCTCTGGATATTGTGGGTTGTGGGGGAGGGTACGTTCTCCTTCCTAGTATGTAATGCTCTAAAATGTCGGTGTATCTTTTTGGTCTGTATCCGCTGGAGCGCGGTCGCCCAGCGAGGTAGACCGGAGAAAGTGTTCTCGGGCAGTGGCATGCGCCGCAAGATTACCCGCTAAGGTGTCGTGTCCTGGGGTCCAGACTATGTCTATTTCTGGGGGATCTTTGATTTTTGCTAACGTTTCGAGGGCCAATCGTGATATTCGGCCAAGTTGGTAATTCCTGCAGGCGGCTTGTGAATCTGTTATGACCCTAAGGAGTTCCTGGCCTGTCGTCGCCGCAAGAGCGATTGCCGTCACCTCTGCCGATGTCCGTGTCCGGGGTCCTCACGGAGGCCGCCGCGATGTTTCTCCCTTGTTGTTTACAACGCTGATTGCATGTGCTTTCTTTCTCTGGTATTTCGCTGCGTCTGTGTACCGCACACGGTCATCGTCTCTCTCGTAGGTCTTTCTCAGTGCTCTCACTCTTGGCATTCGTCGTTCTTTGTTGTGTTCTGGGCGCATGTTGCGAGGAATGGATGCAACTGTGATCTTTTCTCTTCGATGTAATGGAATCCTTTGTTTACTTCTTGTGTCGTCTTCGATTGCGCAGCCCAGTCTTCTTAAGGTGTCCCTGCCTATCCCGGTGAGCTTAAGTCTTTCATCCTGGCTCACCTTGTGTGCTTCTGCTTGCTCTCCTCGTGTGTTATGTACACCTAATCGTAGTAGTTTCTCTGTGGAGGTTGTTGGGGAAAGCCCCAAGGCCAGTTTGTACGTCTTGCGAATGAGTGTGTTAATCTTCTCGCGCTCGCTGTTTTTGAGTCCCAGATACGGGGTCCCGTACGTAATTCTGCTGATGACAAGTGCGTGAATGATTTTCAATGTGTCTTGCTCCTTGAGACCGTGGTTTCTGTTTGTTACCCGTTTTACTAGATGTGAAACTTGTGTGACTGTTTCTTGTAGTTCCTGCACTGTGGCGAGCCCTGCACCATCCTTCTGAAATACCAGTCCCAGGACACGGAGCACATCGACTTGTGGGATGTTATCTTCATGTAGAGTTAGTACGGGGTCTGGTGTTTCCGGTGGAGAACGTTCTCTCGCCCTCTTTCTTAGCACCAAAAGTTCCGATTTATCCACTGCGCACGAGAGACCGCAATCGCTCAGATATCTCTCAGTCCTGTTCACCGCTTCTTGCAGTGCGTCTTGCTGCATTCCTGTTGATCCCGACGTCGTCCAAATGGTAAGGTCATCCGCGTAGATTGCATGGCTGGGACCTTTAACGTTTTTAGGATGAGTGTTAGACCCCTATTGCAATATTGAAGGGGAACGGTGAGATCACCGATCCCTGAGGGGTTCCCTTTCGTGGTACCTTGATCTGTTCGGTCCTTAGGTTTCCCAGGCCTATGGTCACTGTCCGGTCTGTGAGAATGTCCCGCACGAAATTATAGGTCTTTTGGCCGCAGTTTGTCCTCTGTAAGCTATCTAGCACCGCTCTGTGGGAAATGTTGTTGAACGCCCCCATGACATCCAGTGCTAAAATTGCGCTCTTTTGCTGCGTCCTGAGGTTGTCTATTACATCCTCTTTCAGTTGAAGAAGGATGTCTTGAGTCGATAGAAGAGGTCCGAACCCAAACATCGTGTTAGGGAGGAATTCGCTCTCCCCGAGATGCGAGGATAGTCTGTTGTGTACCATGTGCTCGAATAGCTGACCCACGCACGGTGTGAGGGATATTGGTCGCAGGTTCTGCACAGTGATCGGTTTGCCCGATTTTGGGATCATTGTAACATCCTCGTGTTTCCAACATGCCGGTATTTTCCCGGTCTCCCAGCTCTTGTTGATGTGCTTAAGGAGGCACTGCGTGGCCTTATCGTCCAGGTTACGGAGCGTCTTGTTGCTAACTTTGTCCCTTTCTGGGGTCGTGTTTCTCGTCAAGTTCCTGAGCGCCGCAACTATCTCTGCCCTGTTGAAGGGATGGTCCAATTCTGTGTTAAATTTGCCCTCGTAATCCGGGTGAGTGATCGTCCTCGTCCGTTGTTGCTGTTGGTTGCCGATGTATTTTTCAGTGATGGCTTGGAGCACGTCTTCCTCTGAGCCCTGATAGTTATGGATAAGGCGTTGAATATGTTGGCCCGTGACCTTCTTTGCCAGCAGCGACTTAAGTACTGCCCATGTTTTGCGATTGCTCAAAGTACCCTGTAGCCGGTCACATACCTGATTCTAGTTCTGTATTCGGAGTCTCTCTGCACACTCCTCAGCTTGCCTGGACAACAGGGCAACGGGGGTCTTGCGCTTGCGGTTTCTTTTTGTTTCTTCCATCTTTTTAGGAGGCCCTGACAGGCCTCCCAGAGGTGGACTAGGTGCGGGTCAACTTCGGGGTTATTCGAAGTGAGTCGTATCGTCTTGGTGTGCTTGGTTACCTTTTCCATCACTTGCCTGCTTCATTCTTCAATATCGTCCATGTCCGCTGGGTGTTCCTCCTTTCGGAACGCGGTCCAGTCTGTGATTTTTGCTTGTCCCGTTCTCAAGGGGGTCTTGTTGTGTCGGAGTTCGGTATGAATTATATAGTGATCGCTTCCCAGGGTTTCTTCCAGCCTCGTCCATTCGATTTGCTCTATGCCCTTCGAGAGGTTAAGTCGGGGCTGGTGTCCCTCAATATGTTGTTTCCAATCCTAGTTGGACACTGAGGGTCGTTCCACAGCGTAAGTTGGTAGTGCTGAGCCGCGTTGTGCACATCCGTGCCCTTCTTGTTGGTTTTGTGGTATCCCCACGCTACGAGCGGTGCGTTGAAGTCCCCGACTACGAGTAACTTCTGCACCTTGGTAACTCTTTTCACCTCCCACAGGAACTTGTCCAAGTCCTTTAGGTTATCCGAGGGCTGGCTGTATACATTCAGGATAAAGAGACTCTGTACTGTCTTCTTTTGCGGAATCATTTCTATCAAAGTGTGCTCAATTCGGTGGCTGATTTGGTGTTGTTGTGTCGTGTGCTGTTTCTTGGTGAGGATGGCTGTCCGGTTTCTTCCTTCGGCTATGTGTGTCTCATAGCCCCGCATCTTGATGGTGTCTCTTTCTGTTTCTTGTAGCGCGATGATATCCGGTTGATGAAGGTTGATAAACTGTAGTAGATTTTGTCTTTTCCGGTTGATCGATCGGCAGTTCCACTGCCAGAGTTTGAGGATTTGGGTCGCGTCTTTCTTTCCCGCTCTTTACTCTCCATTGTGGGTTCTGATGGTTTCTTCTGTCAGCGCATCCCTCCTGGCGACGTTTTCGGCTTGTTTCAGGCTTGTTCCCTTTCCTTCTCAAGGTCAAAAATACGTTGGTTGAGCTCATCCCCCATCTTGCCCATCTGGGCATTGAGGGTCTCCCCCATTCGTTCAGTCTTGGCGTTGAGGGTCGTACCCATTCGGATGATGGTTGGATTAACGTTTTCAAACACCTTATTCACGGTTTCCATCATTTTGTTCATTTTATGCTCAACTGCTTCTGTCATATGGCTCATTGCCTGACCAATCTTCTGATCAATCCTCTGATCTAGTTTGTTCATGTGATATTCCATTTTTTGTTCAAGGTCCTCCAGCAGAGGTGTCGGAGCTCGCGGCGGTGTTTTCGGCACTTGTTGCTGCTGTTTCTGCATCTGCTTCATAAACTGCTGTAGTTTCTGCTCTAGGGCCTGTTCCCTAGCCTTCGCTTTTTTTTCTAGTTGTTTTCTAAGCGCCAGATTATCTCCGCTTTCTATTTCTTAAGTGCGTGTATGGTCTGCTCGAAATGTGCGTTACTTGAATCCTGCTGTGTGACCGGCAGTGGGGGAAAGGGGTTTAGTGCGTTGGGAGAGTGGGACCCCAGCTGGGGCCAGCTCACCACTCTGTCCTGCAGCAATGGCGTCCGTTGCTGCTGCTCGAAGGACGGTCGTTTGCAACTCCCGTCCAAGGGGCTTGTTTACTTTACGATTTGCGTCTTTCTCTCACGTGTAACGGTGGGGGACTTGGTTTGAGTCGTTTCTGGCATTCGTTGCTTGCCGTTCCGTGGGGTTGGTAGCACAGCTTGCACTTAGGTTGACACTTGTGATTGTCTTGAGGATTTTCGGCTCCGCATCGGTTGCACCTGTTTGTGTCCGGGTTGGGGCAGACGTTCTGTCTGAGGCCGGCATTCCCGCAGGCCCTGCAGTACTGCACGTATCTGCGGTGGGGCCGGCATCGGCTGAACACGCTACCCGCTTTCACGTTTCACGCATTGCCACGTCGAGCTTTTATGAGAACAGTCTCCTTATGGTGGTGGGGGATTGGTGGCCGTGCGCTTTAGTGCACCGCATCCGGGAGCACGTGGGAAGAAAATTCTTGCTACAGAACCCAGGGATCCCAAGTTCCGTTCCCTTGCCTATGGTACCTACACCACCTAGATAACAAGGCATAAATAGTGAATTTACTACATCAACCACCTTCCTTGATCAACCGCGGCACCACGGCAAACCGATTGGACATGAGTGTCGAGTCAGCATTAGCCTAAGACTCGTGGTCAATCAGTGCCTCATTGATTGAACAATAATCCGAGCCAGAAGGAGACGCAGCAGTCATGTGAAATTTGTAAACTACCGCCAATTGTGGTAGGTTTAGAGAATTCAGTACTATCTAGCTATCCAGGTGATGTTGCCTCTGGCCATTTCGATCTGTATGAGCATAATACATAATATTTGGCACAACGCCTAATTTGCCAAACGCCTAATTTGGTAAAAGAGAGTGTACAGAAGCCCGCGGCTGTGTTGTATGGAAGAGTTCTAATGATGGAACGTTACGATAAATACGAATATCACGAATCTTTACTGTTAGGCAAATTCGTTTTATCACTTACTATTAAATACAACAGCTATATAGACTAGAGCTCCTTGCTCAGTGATTTTATTTAGGAATGCCATTGCTGCTGCTGCAAGTGACTCGCATCTTCTGGGTGCTCTATTGGAGCATGTCGGGCTGCTACAGAACCGAGCCGAGGCAGCCTCACTCTTGACAGCTGAACATTACTGCTGCACCGACCCTTATGCCACTGCTTCATCGGCCTGTTCTGAAACTCATGACATTATCACTGACAATGCTACTGGTATCAGGTCACTCGGGTTGAATACCGGTGGTGGCCCTAATGCTTGCTACTGCACTGTCCTCGTCACTCCTATAAAATTCTTTTATTGCTGCTTTTCCAGAATGCTCCTCACACAGCTTGCTTTCTGCAGTGCTTTTGCACTGCACCTCTGAAAACAAGTGAGTAGAATCTCACGCAAGTGTCCATAGCTGCAAGAAACTGCTGCTTGTTATTCAGAGGCAGTGGTACCAGGAACTTGTTGATTTCTCTGTAATGTAGCCAGCTCGCTTTGCCTACTTCTATGCTGGCCCCCACAGCTGATGTTATCTGGAACATGTAGACATCTGTAGTGGCAAATGCGCTGCAAATGTATTCAATGTGTATATGCAAAAATGTATTAAATCATTCTTAGGGTGTTTGGGAATAAAATTGTGCACTGATCATATTCCTAGTGATATTACGCTTAGATATAAAAACATGTAGCATATTTAGCTTTGAAACAGTAAGGGATTATCCAAAATCACATTAAAGAAAGCTAGAAAAAGAAATGCTGCATGACGACTGACTTCATGCAGCCTTTCTTTTTATTTATTTTTGGAGAATGTCAATGGGGAATGTAAAAGCCAGTAAAAGGTCACGGTCGTGAATACCTACACTAAGTTTATTGAAACAACATTCCCTTTACAAGATTTGCACCAGTAAAAACAAAAAAAAGAAAAGACCTCTTTTTGTCGATTTGCATTCTTGCCAGAATCTACCGGGAGGTAATACTATTTGACAAGGCATGTCAGCCAACCTCGGGAGCAGTTGCTCGAGCAATAAACGCGAAATTTAAAGCGCTGCTAGGCGAAGACCGCTACTATGAGCCACGACCAAGCCGGTCGTGAAATGAACTCGTTCGAGGTACCCAGTGCTTCGACGACCCACACATGCAAAACAAATTCTAGGCGGCCGTCTCTTTCGCTAATTGTTTTGCGTGCTCGTGTCGACTTATAGCGTTACGCCCACCGGTAAAGGTTTATCTTAACCAAACATGTTCCTTTAGGTTTCGGTGTTGTTATGGACTGCGGCATGTGTCTTGAGAAAACCGAGGGCTTGTAAAAACGCCCGTATGCCCGCGCAGAACTCGCCGTTCTGCTTCTGCTACCGGAGACATTCGAGGCGCTCGTCTCACATGGTTTGAGTGCCGGCGCCTGTCGGGTGGTCCAGTTGACAGGTGGCCTTTTTCTTCGCGCTTTTCCGACATCGTAAAAAAGCGTAAATGTGGAGCGCAACTGCAACCAACGAACCGAGAGCCGACCGAGGCGAGCAGACGGCAGGTTCACAGCCTTTAGGCTGTAGCGCGTTCGATGTTGAGGACGGAAGAGATGGTGCGACCGACTACGAGCTTAGGTGAAAGCGTTCTGTTTAGTCCACGTGCCGTTGGGCTCACGCCAGGGAGTCGATTCGTTGTCTTTGTTGATGGCGACACTGGACGTATTGGCTGCTGCAAGGCTTACTGGATAACGAGCCGTGAGTAGGTTAAACAATTAGGACTGTAAAGTGTCGGCGAAATATACATTAAATGCAATATTTTTGTAATTAAAACGATGTAAAAATTGTTTCCGCTAGGATATCCCTTTTTTGTTTTTCAAAATCCCGTAAACATGTGTCAAGCGCTGCCAACGAGAGTGCGATTTGCGAGCCGTAAATGAGTTTGAGGAGCTCAGTTTATCTAAAATTACATTTACGTTAAATGCCACTGGAGTTGCCGTGTGGCACTGCCCAAATGACAGTTACACGGAATGTCTCTGGGCGTATATCATATTTTAGGCATCGTCTGACAGGGGTATTAGTCGAAAATACATAGGTCGCAGAAGACAGTCGGTGTCGAGTCATTCTTAGTCGAGCATGCTTAGTCCAGAGGCGAGCGGCATAGGCGCGTTATACTTAATCCAGCACACTTAGGTCGCAGACGCCGCGTTGGTGGCGATTCACACTTAGTCCATCATACTTATGGCGAATTCCACTGGTCGTTTTGGAGCGCGCCGGGATCGACTTTTCTGGAGTGAGCCTATTTCACTGGGCGATCGGGACCAAGACGTACGTGTTCCACTGATCGTTTTGGATTAGCTCCCGCTCCAGATCTTGATCTGGATCGAGAAACGTCGCTCCGACGATTTCGGCCTCAGAAGAATTCGGCAAGCGGCCTCAGAAGAATTCGTAATGGCGGCTTGCTTACCGCTTGGCTCGACAGCCGGTTCGTTTTCCAGGAAGGAGAAGAGAAGGTTTTGCCGCGCTACGGGCATT
>JAZHYW010014679.1:0-14186 GCA_037355805.1 Ixodes ricinus
GAGCAGTGATGGAGGAAATCTCGGGAACAGGTACATGTGGAAGATAGGAGAACCGAAGGAAGTAAAAGTCCAGCTTGTGACTATCGCGGATTTTGGACAAAGAGATTGGGAAAAGGCGGAACGAAGAGTCCCTAGTGGCACGTCAACAGGCACAGATGGTATCCCAATCAAGCTGGTGAAGAATTTGGGTCCTAAATCTAAGGCAAAACTAAGGGAGGTAGTGAGCACTATGATAACAAAAGGAAATATTCCAGATGAATGGACGCTTAGTAGGATGAGTATGATATATAAGGGAAAGGGAGACAAGTCTGATATTAGGAATTATCGTCCCATAACCGTGACACCAGTTATTTACAGGTTGGTAATGCAGATTATAAAGAACAGACTGGAGGATTGGGTAGATTGTGAGGGCATACTGGGCGAGTTACAGAACGGGTTTCGGAAACAAAGAAGGTTGGAGGACAATATATTTTCTCTAACACAGTGTATAGAAATAGCGCAAAAAGAAAACAGACAGCTCTGGCTGGTGTTTCTGGATATCAAGGGTGCCTATGACAATGTGAACCAAAGGAATCTGTGGGACATAGTGGAGAGCTTAAACCTAGATGAAGGACTAACAGCAATATTGAGGAACATTTACAAAGATAATAAGGTGATTATAACATGGGAAGGAAAGGCAACGGGGGAAATAGAGATAGGACGAGGCCTTAGGCAGGGGTGCCCGTTATCGCCTTTGCTGTTTATGTTGTATCTGAGAGGATTGGAGGATAGACTAGAGAAGAGTGAGCTTGGATTCGACCTTTCGTACAGTAAGCTAGGCCAAAAAATTCAGCAATCCTTACCGGGATTGATGTATGCAGATGATATCGTACTAATGGCTAACAACAGGATAGATTTACAGGAATTAATGAGCATCTGTGGTAGGGAAGGGGAGGAATTAGGTTTAGAATTCAGTAGTGAAAAATCAGCAGTCATGATTTTTAACGATGATGAAGTTGAGAGGCTGAAGATACAGAATATTACAGTGGAGAGAGCTAGTAAATACAAGTATCTAGGAGTATGGATATGTGATGGTGCAGCATATCTCAGTGAGCATGAAAAGTATATAATAGGTAAGGGCAACAGAAATGCAGCTGTAATGAAAAATAGAGCACTTTGGAATTACAACAGGTATGAGGTGGTGAGAGAGATTTGGAAAGGGGTCATGGTGCCTGGTTTAACTTTTGGAAACGCAGTGCTATGCATGAAATCCGAAGTGCATGCAAGACTAGAAATAAAACAGCGCGGAGTAGGTAGGCTGGCTTTGGGGGCACATTGCAAAACGCCAAACCAGGGAGTGCAAGGAGACATGGGATGGGCGTCATTTGAAGGCAGGGAAGCTGCGAGCAAGATAGAATTTGAGGATCGGTTGAGGCAAATGGATGGGGAGCAATGGGCACGAAAGGTTTTTAGCTTTTTATACATGAGGAGTATAGACACAAAGTGGAGACAGCGCACTAGGAAATTAAGAGGAAAGCTTTTAGGCTATAGTGGGGTTACGGAAGAGCAGGTCTCCGTTAAGAAGAAAGTTAAGGCCACAGAAAGAGATCGGTGGCTAGAGGGAATGCAGACAAAGAGGGCTCTGGAAAGCTATAGATTAAACAAAACAGTTATTGCCAAAGAAAGCATTTATGATAATTCTAGGGGAAGCTCATTGTTGTTTGAGGCAAGGACAGGTGTTTTGCGAACCAGAACATACAGAGCGAAGTACCAGGAAATGGATACAGTGTGCGCTGCTTGTGGAGAGGTGGACGAGACGGCTGAGCACTTGATACTCTACTGTAAAGGGCTTCACCCTATGCCTACCGAAGACAACATAGATTTAATAAAGTCATTGGGTTTTAGAGACAGCGAAGGAAAAGTGGATTACAAGACAGTAGAGATTACCAAGCAAAGATTAAGTGAATGGTGGCAGAAAGCACGAGAAAACTAGGTATTTTCTTATTAACTGATGGCAAGGGGTTTTATAGCCTCACTTTCTGTTCAGTGTGAAGTGTATATAGTTTTCACATTTAAATATTCTAAGCTTAAATGGTAAGACAAATTGGCTAGGTGGCGTAAGCTACCGCCCGATCCAAAGGGCTCAGCCGTATTCATCCATCCATCCATCCATCGCGGCTTCCCAATTCGTGGCTGCCGAAACTGCCGTGGGCTGTCAAACGCCGCTGACCAATCGCAGCAGACGACCTTGTTCCGGTCCCGCTTGATCCCGCTGTGTAGCATAGGGCAACAATACATAAAAATACAAGCTAGCTGGTGGTGATTCATGGTAATATAACCCGAGACTCAGGAACACAGAAGGGGACGAACATGACACAACGTCTCAAACACAGCTGAGGGTTTATTTGTCAGACACTCGTTAAAAAGGCGAGCCCCCGTGCCCCAAACGACATCCACAGTCCCGGAGAGTCAAGCCGCTTCCTCCTGTCCGGTCTATCGTCAGCAGCTCTCCTCGCGCACACATAGCATGCACACGCGCCAGGCGCCGCAGCGTCCACGAGAAAGTCCACAGGACCCCTGGAGAACGACCTGCAGAGCATAACAGGCGTCAGCCACACCCAGCACGGCTGTTCTGTTGTGACACCACCAGGATCGCGGCCGGCGACAGCATGGCGTCATCAGGAGGGACCGCTTGTTGGGAGGCGCTAAGCGCACCAATAGGAGATGCCTTCCAGGCACTATAGTCCAACTAACTGTAGTCAAACGTTTGTCGAACTTGGCGTTAGAAGTTCGGAAAAGTCGAGCCTGATTGACAGGTTTGCGACGTCCCTAGACTGCAGTTTTTCGTCCGAGAGAAAATTTGGAATCGTGCGCGCTCTTTTTGTTTTCTGCACGGCGGATTTCGTCTGGTCCGGTTGACCGAGAGGGTGGTCGTCTGATAGAACTTTCCAGACGAGCGTAGTAGGCAGCATTCCGCAGAGGTCTTCGAACGCCGCTGGCGCGATAGTAAAATAGTCCCCGCTGCCCGGAGAGGTCATTTGCGTGGCCTAGGGCAATCGTTGGCCTCTTTGCTAGGCTGGTGGCATCTGGCCGTTATGCATATGTATATAGATCTCAGCGTCCAGTGTTACTAAAGTATTTATATTTTAATAATAAAAAAAGATAGAAATGTGATTTACTTGAATGTATATACAAATTTATTTAGAAACTTCTGCTAACCATATTCTATTTGGAAGTATGCAGACTGTTTAATACGTTTTCAAGGAAGTGCTACAACAAGAGTCATTCACATTCCGCGTGGATGAGTAGTGTCCACCTTAGCTGTGGATATCTAGTACATGTTTTAGTTTTATAGTGTACTAGTCTACATTACGTGAGAATATGTAATGTTCACGTTACGTGTCGATGTGTAGCGTCCACATTACGTGTGGATAGGTGGTGTCCTATTACCCGTCGATATGTAGTGTCCACAATACGCGTGGATGGATGCATAGTGTTTACATCGTGTGGGTACGTAGTGTCCATATTACCTGCGGTAACGTAGCGCCAACATTACGCGTGCACACAGGGTGTCCACGTTACGTGCGAATACATAGTGTCTCCATTACGTGTGGACACACGGTGTCCACAGTACGTGTGGCTATGCAGCGTCCGCAATACCACGTGGACATGTAGTGTCCACATTGAGTGTGGTTACGTGCTGCCCACATGACGTATGGATACGTAGTGTCCACATTGCCTGTGGATACGTAGTGTCCGGATTACGTGCGGATACACGCCGTCACATGACGTGTTTATGTCCACATTACGCGGGCAAGCACATCCCTCCGGGGTACGAATTGTGGTTCGCGCCATCGTGTGACCGTGTAACTCTGTAACCAAACCACGTAAAGGGGACAGGAAGCTAAAATAAAGGGGAAAAAAAAAGAAAGAAGCCGGAAAATAAAACGTGCCGCATTCGGAAGAGGAAGGGAAGTTCCTTCCGTTTAGGGGGACCTTCAAAGTGTGCTACGAGGAAGTAGAACGCCGACGGCCATTTTGTTTCCGTTTTTTTCTTCTTCTCCTCTCCCAACTTCCGGGAGCGGGTCGACATTGATCTTGAACGTTCCGCGCCGCCGACTTCCGCTTCTGGAAACAACTTCCTCTTCGTCGCTCCATTGATTTCACTAACGCCTCTAGGGCACGCGAATCCGTGACGCGATCGCTGCCGCCGCCCTGGCGTTGGCGGCGGACGGTAGCATCGTGGCTATAGGGATGTGGTCGAACCTTCGAACTTATGGTGAAATTCGACGTAGGATGAATGGACGGCATTTGCTGTATGTACACTCTGTGTATAGGGCGGTAGCTTCCGCCACCTATATGCACCGTTCACCCTCTATGGCCTACAACCAGACTCGATATTCTGCAAGGCAGAAGATCCTCTTCACAATGGGGTAGGAGGAAAGATGCAACGGTGGACAGGGTAGAAAGGGGAGAGGAGGAAGCGACGGAAAAGTGGAAAGTGCATAACTGGTCGTGGTCTTTAAGCTGAGACTACGGTGGGAGAGCTACGTGCCCACCGGACTAGTCGGCCGCCTCCTCTTATCACGTGACCCGGCTAAGGTGAGGTGAGCAGAGTATAGCCTTGACGCTGCCGACCAGGTTCGACTTTTGAGGTGTACTTACTTACGACTTTGAGGTGTACTTACGCACAAACATTTCAGATCTTGTAAAAACAACAACATTAAATTAAACGGTAGTTTATTTATTTCTGGAAAATATTACTATTGTTACCAGAAAGCAGTCGAACAGTCAAGTAGTTTTTTTATTAGTTAGTCTGTTACCCTCCTCCCCCTGGTATCATCAGCTTGTTTTCTATTTCCAGGCATGCGTACATATATATAAGCCGAACGAACTTCGGCCGAAATGTTCCAAACTTTACAATAAAAATTTAGAAAAAAAAATAATGCCGAACTTGAACGAACAGGAACCTGGAACTCGTTCGCGACGTTTCCAGTCAGGGTTGTGTGTCCATTATGGCGAATAAAAACCTTTTTTATTTTATGGCAAAAAAAAATAATTCAGCTACTTTTATTGACTACAGGCGCTGTTGTAGGTGGAGTTGCATGCAATGAATAAACATTATACACAATTATAAACAATATACACTTCAAAATAAGGATAGATTGACTGACGTTCATTCGGCATCGATAATTTACTTTTCATTGATTTGACAAGTAACGTCACCTTGAACGCTTAGGCAGGAATCGATGGATTCGAAATCAGTGTGCCGCTTTTGTGGGGAAAATACGTCCCTAGTTTCGGTTGAGTGAACAGGTCTCGTGCTATCGGGGAAGCTTTTGCCTCGATGCTTGGGTAACTTATAACGGTACGAGCTGTTCGGATGAATGAATAAATAGATAGAGCTAAGGCCCTATGAATCGGGGGCAGCTTGTGCCATCTGGAAGTGAACATCCGAAGTGACGAGAGTCGTTCATGCTTGAATTCACCTCGTTGCGTCACGAATTGGGTTTGGGAACCCTTCGCCAACGTTATTAGATTAACTCAGCTGTGGAACTACCGCGGAAAAAAAGGGGGGGGGGCGTAGCACCTTTCACTCCCTTCGGTCCGTCCCCCGTCGTCTGAAGCGCCATCTAGACTTGTGTTTCAAAACTGCGTGTAACATAGGTTACGGTTAAACGCAATCTATACGCTGTGCTTCGAAGAATACGTATACCATAACTGCAGTCGCTAAAGCAGCTGACCCCCAAAAAGGTGGCGCGTCGAACGACGGCTGGCGAGCCGTGGGGGATAGTGCTCGTGCAGTTGAGTAACTACAGTCGGTGACATGTTAAAGGAATCCTGAACCGAAATTTTGATTTCAGAGAACAACGCGGAAGCGCTAGGCGGGGCATCACTCATAAAAGCGATATCGCCAACGGATGGTCGTATTTTTTGTGAAAGAAGAGCGCACTCGGGGAACAAGGCCAAAAAGGCCCGTGACGTCGCGATTCTTGTTTCCTCCTCTTCTCGCTTTGACTCCGCGAGGACGCGAAGGGAGAAGGAAGCAAGTACTCTTTCCCCTCCTCCTCAACGATTCCGCAGGAAACGCGACATCGCGGTTCTCACTCAATCGCATCCTTGTTTTACAAAAATGTGGCTATCCGTTCCGAGATATCGCTTTATGAGTGGTGTTCTGGGGTTTGTGTTGAACACGATCCCGCTGCCTTATTTTGCGAAATCCAAATTTCGGTTCAGCATCCCCCTAAAAAAAAAAAAAAGGGGGGGGGGAGTTTATTATAATGTACGCTAGAGGTTCAACTGGCACTAGTGTGCTGCGGCAAATTGAACCAGACAGCAACCAGTCTGAAATTGACTTCCGGTAATGCGTATCTATGAGAAAAAGTGAGTGCATTTTGCTCCTGCGCTTGATTATAAGAGCGATTGTCACGAATATTTCGTACGTACAAGGCAGATTGGAACATTTTTCAGTCACGCAGACGAAATAATTGCTCAGTTACGGCGTTTCTTATTTTAAATTCGTGGCACGAAAGCCGCTGCTAAAAACCGCTCTGTACATGTATTTTTGTGCACTTTCGGACACTGTTAGCGCTAACACAGCTTCGGCGCTTTCCAGCGTGTAGGGATATAGGTACTGTTTCAAAAGAATGAAGGACGTGTGGGAGAGACGGCAAGAACTACGCAGTAACATGGGTATGTAACTCCTTGTGCGCGCAGTCGATCAAAATAAAAATGAATAAGTACTGCTTTATTCTTTCTGCTCATGAATATGCGTAAAGGTGCTTGTTCTGCGTTCAAAACATCACAGACCAGGTGCCCGATAAAAGCTGCCCGACATAGGAAACAATAAAAAGACACAGCTTTCATAGCCCACGTACTTTTAATCTTTACGTTTCGAATGTTTTTTTTTTATTTTTTTTAACCGCTTGTGCACGATAGTCATTTTTATTTAGTAACAGGACGGGAATATTATAAATATCTAAGCCCCACCGGAGTGCTGGCGAACCTTGAACACACTCTACATTCCTTTCGATTGTTATTTTGCTTAGAATCGTCGCTCGTTTCTACATACCTGACGTGGAACAGAGATAAATATAGTAAGGGTGCAGGCGAGCTGGTGGATGTTAAACATGTTGAATAAACCTGAGACTGGGGCAGAAATGAACGCATAAGTCGAAGGAACAGAAAAGGACAGGACGACGTCTCCTGTCATTTCTTGTTCCTTCGACTTGTATGTTCAAGTCTCGGGTGTATTCAACATGGAACAGAGGTTTGGGGCCTGAAATATAGCAAAGTTTAACATCGTTCAGTGGTAAAAAAAAAGGCTGTAACGAAAGCAATTACACTTTTACATTGTTAATAGAGGTGCATACTATCCGGTACGACCCAAATAACCAAAGCGTTCCATGTTATTTTCCGGCGAAGAGACAAGATGCACGCGCGTTTTCCCATAGGAATGCACAGGAGCACCGCAAAAGTAGACTGGTTGCTGTCTGCTTCAATTTGCCTCCCGGAAGTCGCATAGACACTAGCGCCAGTTGAACCTCTAGCGGACATTACAATATGACTCTATGGATTTTACCGAATTACCGGCCCCGAGGCCATTGCGTCTCTCGAGGTGTTGGCTGTATACCATCAAGTATACAGTGACATTATTGCATTGTTTTGCGATTTGGATTGCCTGACAAGGTTAGCCTTTCGCTCTAAGCTTTATGCGCACCTGCGAAAATGTGGCGAAATCGGGATGAATAGATCTATTGCTAAATTACCCCAAGGATCGAGGCGCATGCTGGGAATGTAGGTATACACGCGCCGCACGCGCTCGCCTCCCCCGGATAAAAGATTCGAAGTAACCAAAATAAGGCGTTGACGAGCGCGCGTACAATATGCCTTTTGTTTTAGGCTTTTTTGCTTTAGAACATTTACTGCCGCAGACGCCGTCACGTGCGTGCGCACGTAGACTATACATTCTTTGCATTCGCAACTTTCACGACCTATATGAGGGCGCGATGGCGCCTGTCGAAATGACTGTCATCTGGATGATCGTCGTATACTGCGTGGGCGAAATGGATTGAACGAACTTTAAACTGACCGCATAAATCGGTTTCTTAGCTTATCGCGCTGAGATTTACTACAGATGTGCCTGAAGTTGGTGGAAGCTTTCGCTAGAATTGTGGAAACGTTGGCTCCCCTGAGTAAATCAAGAAAAATCAAAAAGTGTTTTCTCTATACTTTGCATGTACACTAAAAATATATGTGTTACTGTGGCGCTTATTTGGGCCAAGTGAAGTGAAGAATAGGCAAGCCAATTCTTTTTTATTTCCATTACACAATTGTTTTCAATCGTAGTATAGGCCAGAATAGCCCACAACGATTTTTTAAGGGTTTCGAGATAAAAGGCTTAGGGATAATTTTTTCATGGATAAAACTAGTTTTTATTTTCTTTGCTTTGACTCCGTAGGTTTCATGTATTCATACTCTCAATTAATGAATGCACCAGCTTTGAGCACCTCTGTAGTAAATCCCAGCGCGATAAAGTTAAGAAACCGATTTATGCGGTCAGTTTAAAATGCGTTCAATCCATTTCGCCTGCGCTGTAGAACAGCAGTACGAGGCTGGGTCTGCGATGCGCAAGTAATTCTGGTTTCGCCATTCATATATGAAAAGTATTAGAGCCTTTCTTTTTTTTTTTTTCAAAATCAGGAAGGTGTAAACGAGCACCTTTCTTGTGAAGCCGACCCTCTAGTAACTAGGGAGCGCGATTCTCACGCCGCTTTATCACCATCGCCGAAAGTTGCGAATTCTCCTTGAATGCTTGGTTAATTTAGCGGTAAAGAACTTTTTGTGTTGCGAAAATAACTAGCTCTGCAGTGCTGGCTAAATGACGTCACATGCGCCGCCAACCGATGCAATATATATATATATACACGCACTTCGGGCTGCAGGGGACATGGCTCTCTTTTGGATACTGTGGCGCTCTTGATGTGAAACAGCTGTGCGAAGCACTTCCCGCCCGCGGTGGCGAAAGCCGGCGTCATCGAGATTTCATAACTAGATAAATGGTGCAGTGTATAGAACGGAAAACTTTTTTCTTTTATTACCGCCTCCAATCGAGGATACCGCAAAGTCAAACGATGCACGACGCATTTAAAAAACAAACAAATAATCAAGTTTTTTTTTTTATATATAAAGGGTGTTATGATAGCTTATTTAACAGCTTCATCTCCGCTTATTTCAAAATTGTAATAATAATAATACAAGAAAACTCGAAAAAAAAAACAAGAAACTCTAGGGAGTTTTTGTAGATCGTTTTCGCCGTCCCGCAACGCTCTCCGCAACCCGCTACGATACCCGGAACTCTACAGTCAAGGCCATGGGCGCGCAGGCGCAGTAGCGGCTTCTTCGTTGCGGAGGGCTTAGCGGAAGGGGAAACGCGGTTCACTGTAAGTCCGACTGCAGCTATAGACTTTGTATCGCTTATCACCCGGGCGAAAAATGCTGAGTCACTGAGCTGTGGGCGCTCGCGCTGCGCGCTGCGTCCGATGCACCTCACAGCAGAGCGACAGCGCATGCTAACAAGGCCTTCCACAGCCCAGCAGACAAAGATGGCTGTGCGCAGAAGACGATGTTTACAAAGGTCTCTAGTCTTCTAGTGTTTGCGCGACATTTGCTATCAGCTGAACCGAAAGGAACGGGCACAGTGCCGGCCTTGAAGGTAAGAGTTGTCTATCTCGAGCTTTATCGGAATATTGGCTTTCTGATAAGCTCACTCGCGTGTTTGGTCGCTGCATAGTGCAGACTAAGATGTTTTTTTTTTAGCGTGACATACATCCTGAACAGTATATTGTTACCGTGCACGTCCGATCCTGCGAAAGAACGCGTCCTCATGCACGACCTGCGAAAGCTACAATCTATCTTAATTGGAAACTAATTACTTATCTCAAGCTTTCTTTCTCTCTCTCTCTCTCTCTCTCTCTCCTGCCTCAAAGTAAGAGGCACAGCGATTAAGTTTTTAACGTGTCTAAAGATGGCGATCACCTGGAAACTGGTATACTTTTTTTGATGTTGCATTATGGCTGATTTTTTTATGTTGCATTGTGGCTGACTTAGACGGTTGTGTCGAGCGCTCGGAAGCAAAATGCGGGGTCCTTACTGTGCTGTGGTCAGCGGCTCCCTCCTGTGGAATCGGGGCAAAATGCAATCGATTCGATGAGCGAGCCAGCTTGCTACGCCAATTGGCGCCAGAGGGCGCGCTGTAACCACCTACCCTATGCTCTCTTGAATTTTCGCTTTTCTCTCACTTCGTGGCTTCTTTCGCGACGTGTGCATCTTTAGGACTGACTCGATGATACCTTAACCTTTACCGGGAAAAGAAAACCGAATGATTCCCGTGGCCTTGATTATTCTCCTTTCGTGAAATGTAGTAGCACTATGCAGCGTTTGAACCGTCTGAACCTTCTCGGCGGTTTTTGTTTTATATATTCTTCTTTTGTTAAATTGGCGCTTGTAACCAGACAAACAAAACAAAATTGTACCAGTTTTTGGGCTTTGTAAACGGAAGTGTCGACTGGACCTATTTGCTCCCACTCTCCACCTGCCAGCTCACTCGAGGTTTGTGCATGATGTCATCGCCCCAAGCGGCAAACCAACGCCCAACCTCGACGGGAGACTCCGTAAAGCGGCAGGCGCTTCGGTCATGGCTATATATATACAATATATATATATATAGGGGCATTTTTAGGTTAGACACATGTTATATTATCAAGACGTACATCTTTCAAACGCCAAAAAGCATCGCCTCTTCCTCCTGCAATCGAACCTTGTAAGAACTACTTCGCGCAACGTATAAACAATGCGCAAAACTTTTTTTTAAATTTATTTATTGAGGTAGCAACGAGTGTAGGTGGTTATTGCTCGAAGTCCCGCCGGCTCCCGCAGCCATGACGCGCCCGTCACTCAGGGGAGCATCACGGCGCGAGACGCGATCTCTCCCGGGAGGCTGTCGACCTCCGCTGGAAATCCTTTTTGCTCCTGCCATCACACGCGACTATTCTCTTTGCTTCGTTTCCGGGTGCAACCCTCCCCGCGTTCTCGCCGGGCAATCCCAGCTCAATTAGGCGCTCTTTCTCTTTGTTATCTTTTCATCCGCTTCATTAGCTTTGTCACCCCGACGTGCAGGTATGAAGAACTCTATACAACAACAACAGCAGAGAAAAGGCGTCTATTGTTGCCCGCTCTCGGCGTTCCGTCTGCTCTCTCTCGCTTCAGTTTCGGTTTGTCGGTATAAATACCGTCGTCTGCTATTTCGAGGTGGCTCCTAGCTTCTTTCGGACGTTTGAGAATTGGGCGAGCAGGGCGCGCGCCCGCGCGCCTTATGAAGAAGTCTCTGCCTTTCTTTTTGTCAGGCTAACGACGAGGGCTGGGTTCTCTTTTTTCTCCCACTGGGATAAGAGGCGTGAAAGCGTCGACGTATCTTTCCCTTTTCAACCCCGGGTGGCTTTCTTTTGGAGTCGGCCTGGGCTCCACCCAGATGTCCTTTTCGTCGTTGTTGTTGTTTTGACTGTTTTTTTTTTGGCCGAACTGAAGACCTGCGTACGTGACCTGCGTGACTCATATACGCCAGGCGTATTTGGGTCGACCTCTGAATTAGTGGAGTGACTAAATGTGGCTCAAGTGAGCGCACTATTGTGTTCCCAAATACGCTGTTTTGTTGTCATCTGCTTGTTTGCGTGGGAAATTTACGTGCGTCTATGGTCGCAGAAGGTGAAGTTGAATCATTGTTGTGCTCCGTTTCATACTTAGTACACAACGCTGTCAAAGCTACTGGCGCGAGAAAGTGGCTTCACCTGTGGTTTCCGTTTGCGCAAGAACGCGTGCAAATGATCTACGAGATGAAACGCCATGCTCGCGCCAAACAGCTTTGTTCTAACTTGGCAGGCGCCATTTCAATGCTGCCAAATTCTCCAGCACCGTGTATTGTCTTTTTCTTCTCTAACTTGACTTAATTCAGCCTCCCATCACCCAATATAGCTTCGGAGAGCTGAACTTAACCTTGCGCTGATCTCTCAAAGTCTTAACGGAACCTAAACGTTAGCTTGTCCTGCGCTTAAGTTAGCCCAATCTAACATCGGTCGATATACTACGAATATAACTTAATCTAAGCTTTAACTCAAACCAGTGTGACCTGTTCGTGTCAGTGTGTTTGACTTTCGAAATTAGCATTCCCTAGCTATCCCTAACCTGTTCATATAACTAGCATTACTCTTTCCGTTGTGTTGCTGAAAACGTGAACAGAAGAAACTGAACAGAGTGTGCGGGGAACATGAGACTGGCGTGAAGCACCGTGCAGACCGAAGCAGTGCATAATCATTTGGCCGACTTGAGACTTTCAACTGAACTGAGACTTTCAGCCAAGTTGGAACTTTTCAGCCGATCTGAGTTTCAGCTGAACTGGGTAGGGCTTTCTGAACCCCATTGGCACTTTCAGCCGAGCTGGAACTTCCAGCCAAGGCCAGGGGCGGATCCAGAACTCCGTTTGGGGGGCGGAAAATTTGTAAGGATGCTATTCTCCCATTCTTTCGTGTGCACCGGGGGGGTCCACCCATCTCAAATTGCCCTCCGAGAAGGGGAGGGGAATCGACTTGGTATGAGGGGGGGGCAGCTCCCCCCCTCCCCTCCCTGGATCCGCCACTGGCCAAGGCAGCCGAATTGGAACTTCCGAGCCTATTCGAAACTTTGAGCCGACCTGGAACTTTCTGCTCGAGTCGAAGTTTGATGCCAAACTGAAGGTTTCAGTCAAATCGAGACTGCAGCTGAACTGAGGCGCTTACCACACATTGCCGGACTAGCATGTGTTCGTTCTCTATCCCTGCATACCTAATCATACCCTGACATATGGTGTGGTAACAATCTCATCCCTGGCATTCTTCACCTTCAGGAAACCGCTCTGGGTGATGGTGGCGGGAGCTTTCGTCATCCGCTACGACGGACGGTGCAGTTTGACCGGGATGCTGATTTGAACGTGCTGGCCTGACCTCGGGGCCAGTTTTCCACCATCACTAGGTAAGGATGTACGATTCAATGGATACGATAGGAATCAGAGAATGGGAAAGTTTCTGACCGAACAGTAACGCAACTTTTAAAGTCTCGAAAAAAATTTCATGTTGTCAACCAAAACTGACAATCGGCGAGACTGGCATTACTAAAGGTAAAAGAAACCCGATCAAATAATACACGTGTATCTGGAGCACATGTGTAGTCGTTTGGTTGGTTAATTGCGGTTTAAGAGCGCGAAGGCTGATATAATAGAGAAAAAATAGCGCGACTGGAACGAGGACATCTGGGACGAAGACAACTGGGGCGAGGACGACTGGGACAAGGACAAGCGCTGACTAGCAGCTGAGCTCTTATTAGAACAGAAACACGAAATCGACGTCGATGCTCGCGCAGGCACTGTCACCACATGATCTTGAAACGCTTCGTTCTTCACCTCAATTGCTAAACCAATGCAAAAAAATTTTTTTTTGTAAGGGTTAGTGATGACTGGTTTACGCACGTGGACTAGTTTATATGGTAGACTTCAATTGACCTTTTTCCAAATACGTGCTGCCGCCCATCGGGACATCTGGGTTCGAGGTTGCACCAAAACGGGTCCGCCATATCTGCTCGCCTTGCGAACACATAGCGCGTTCGCATGATTCGTCCCACTCATTTGACCGCGCTATTTGGGCACCTTCTTAGCACTTCCAGGATTTATAGTCGCATATCATCAGGATGAGCAAATCTGGTTCGCGTTTAAGGCGGCCCACCGAGTCGTCGTACCCCAAATCCGTGCGAACCCCTCCGAGAACCACGGGATGGTTTCCGCAGCACAGCGTTTCCGCAGCACAGCGTTTCCGCAGCACAAGCGCGGGATGGTTTCCAGCAGCACAGCGTAAGGTTTTGCTTGAAACAAAACCTTACGCTGTGCTGCGGCACGAGTCCGTGTAGCTCGCCTCACAAGAAAAACACTGTTACGATAGAAGGTGATATCCGAAACCGTATAGACGGATACTGTTTGATGTCATAAAATGAATGGCAAAGCATTGAATTGAAACGGAGGCTCACGAAGCGTCGACGCCATGGTTGTTGTTGCTTCGAAGTTTGTTCTTTCCACGCGATCAAGAGTGTATTTCTTCTCTTCTTTTCGTCAATATGCTGGCGTGTGT
>JAZHYW010014680.1:0-60254 GCA_037355805.1 Ixodes ricinus
CGCCTGTGCGCCTGCTTGCCTGCCGCCGTGTACATAAGAGTCACAAAATGACGTCCACGAAACTAAAATAAGATGTGACAGATGATTTTGAAATGACAGATGATTTTGAAATACTAACTGTACGAAGTAACAACTTAGTTTTCTCAGTAATATATAGACGCCATCGGCGTGTTTTGATAAGTTTAGTTCGTTTCAAGATAAGTATCTTGAATTCATATCTCTAAATAAATTAACCCTTTTTCTTGGTGGAGATTTCAATGTGAACACACTGTTACACTCGACTTTATCAACGCAATTAGATAACATCATCAGTTCAAATGGTTTCATGAATGTGATCCAGTCTCCCACTAGAATAAATATTTCCTGCTCAAGTGCCCTTGACATTTTCGTTACAAATATTACCACAGATGTCCATGACGCTGGTACAATAATTAGTGATATTAGCGATCACATTCCTATATTTATATCCTGTGGGGTTGGCGCTTCCATAGTGAAAACAAATAAAGTATCATATGTTTTTCAAAACATATCCGAGCGTAATTTGAAAAATTTCGGGGTTGAAATTTTGCGCACTGATTGGGGCCCAGTTTATTTTGAAACATGTGCAGATGAGGCGTTTAACACATTTATTAGCATCTTTAGCAATGTCTATAGCTCGAATTTTCCCTTAGTAACAAAGACAGTCTCTAAAAATATTCGGAAGCCCTGGATCACTCCTCTGCCGCTGAAAATGTTAAAAAAGAAGAATCGTTTATACAAGTCTTTTTTAACGTCGAGAGATCCCGAAAAACTGATAATCTTCAAGCAATTTCGTAACCGCCTGACATCTGAATTGCGGAAAGCTAAACTGGAGTATCATACACAGCTTTTTCATCGAAATTGCAAAAAACGACCAGAATTATTTTGGAAATCCATAAATGAGGTGTTACACCGTAGTGGACCGCGTAAAGCTATTGGTGAACTTTCTGTTGACGGGAAAAACGTTTCTGGGGCATCACTAGCAGAACACTTCAATAAAGTATTCGTAAACTTAAGCCCACCGCCACATAATGTTAATGCCTCCGATTTTATACAAAATATAGTGCACGAAACAATTTTTTTAGAACCAGCTGATGAACACGAAGTATGTTCTATATTTACAGGTCTTAGCAATAGTAGAAGTTGCGACACAGATGATTTACAAGCTAGACCCGTAAAATTTGTTAAAGATATCATCGCCTCTTGCCTGGTGCATATTTTAACCTTGCCTTGTCACAGGGGACGTTTCCTCGTAGAATAAAATTAGCTAAAGTATCAGTCATATTTAAAGGAGGAGATAAAAATCTACCGACAAACTATAGGCCTATCTCTATACTTCCTATATTTTCCAAGGGGCATGAAACAATCATTAGAAAACGCCTCGATTCTTTCTTTGCTAAACATTCTGTGATATCGGATTTTCAATATGGTTTTCACAAAGGAAAGTCAACTGAGTATGCATTGCTTCAACAAAAAGAAATTATTTTGAAAAATATAGAAAATCGGTTGTTTACCCTTGGTATATTTATAGATTTTAGTAAAGCATTTGATTTCATAAACCATAAAATACTACTTGATAAACTATACTGTTATGGAATAGGTGGTGTAACTCTGTCCCTTTTACATTCCTATTTGGAGCACCATATGCAATGTGTTGTGATCGATGGTCATACATCGCCTTTTCTTAACATACGATGTGGGGTTCCCCAGAGTAGTATACTTGGGCCAATGTTATTTAATGTGTATATTAATGATATTGTAAATATAAACAAACAAATAAAATACATAATATATGCTGACGATACCAGCCTATTTCTCTCCGAAACGCGTGTTGAAAAATTAATCGTAGACGCAAATGATGTTCTTAGCCAGTTCCTTATATGGTCCAACAACAATGGCCTTAAAATTAACATCCAGAAAACGAAAGCTATAGTTTTTCGACCAAAGAACAGGGCTCTGCCAATTAATCATAATATTACAATAGGCACCATACCAATCAAGTTAGTGAAACAACATAAGACGCTTGGAATAATTTTTTCTGAACATCTTTTGTGGAATGATCATGTCAATAATCTTGTTACAAAACTGTCTAGGGTGGTTGGAGTTATGTCACACTGCCGCAATATTTTCCAGTTAACGTGAAATTACAAATCTACTATTCACTATTTCAGTCTTACATTAATTACTGCCATCTTGTTTGGGGGACAACTACACAAACAAACATAGGAAAACTTACTTTACTTTAAAAAAAAAGATGCTTCGTTATATTGCCAATGAGCACTACCACGCTCACACCAAACCTTTGTTTGCGAAATATAAAATAATTATTCTTGATAAGATGTATGACTATAGATTACTGCACAGCTTTCGTTTTTCATCTCCTGAGCATGCTTCGCTTTTATGCAAGATGTCGGAGCTCTCCGAACATCCTCGTAGTATCAACACCCGTCTTTCCGAAAAATGGATAGTACCACGAGCTCGTACTAATTATACTTACCAGTCAACTGCATATCGTCTACCTTTATTACCTAATCATATTCTTAATAATATTATTGATATATATCAGATGGGAAGTGAATCATTACTTATGCATTTCTTGTGAATTGTTCCGTGAAATTTCTTGGGCATACCCATAGCTTTGTATAAATTTTGCATTTCGTACAGTGCTGTTAGAAGTTATGCGTATGTGCGCCTTGTGTTGTTTAGTGTTTTGCGTAAATTTCTTCTATATGTATAGCTGTATATCTTTTCAATCTGTCACAAGTTCGGCAAATATTTTTTTTTCTTTTTGTATAATGCTGTTAGAAGTTGTATGCATGGAGTGATTACTCAGCGTATCTTTCCTTTGCATGTAATATCCTTTGTGTTCTGAATGGATGTCCTGCTGACAAATTTGAGGCGGGCCCCAGACCTTATTAAGCTGCCATTGGCAGCTTTTTGTCTAGGGTCTCCGTTGGCTTAAAGGCCATAAATAGAACGATTGATTGATTGATTGATTCTTCGGACCCTACAAAGTACTTCGTCGACTCGGGGACCTGAACTACGAGGTGATGCCTGACGGAACATGGACTTCATCACGCCGCCCTCCACGACCGGAAGTCGTCCACGTCGTGCGCCTAGAGCCGTTCTACGCTCGATAGGACTGTGGAATTGTGTCTCAAATGACTCCTTAGTTTGCCGTTATTTTTGTTTGCTTTTTTTCGTTTTATGTTGCATCGGGGCGATGCACTTTTAGAGCGCAGCTCTTAGGCGCCCGTTTCCGGCTTGAGCGGCGTCGGCGTCGCCGTCGGCGTAACCGCGCGGTGCATTATGGGAAATATCCCATAATGCACCGCGCAACCCCCCGGGGTCACGTGACTTCGGGGGGGGGAGGAGGGAGGAGGGGGTCACGTGACCCCCCGGGTCACGTGACCTCGGGGGAGGAGGGGTCACGTGACCTGGGGAGGAGGGGAGGGGGTCACGTGACCCCCCAGATCACGTGACCCCGCTCTCCCCGAGGTCACGTGACCCCCCGGAGGAGATTGAAGAATGAGGGGAGGAGGAGGAGGGGTATACCCTCCCCTCAGTACCCTTACCTCCGCCTCATCAAGAGCTGCGCTCCAATTCGGCGTTACAGGGAGTTGTAAACGGCTTTCATTTTTTTAAAGGGGGAGTAATGCCGCTAGCGCAGCTGACCAAGCAGGCAGCGCGCTCGTGGCCTAACGGTTATCGCGCGTGCCTTCCACGCAGAAAGCTAGGGTTCGATTCCTGGTCGCGGGGACGCATTTTTGTTGACTCTGACGTAAAGTTCTGGTAAATTGGAGAACCGTGTTGACTGTTCGAGGTCAGAATGTTCTGCACGCAGAACCTTCTACGCCTATTATTCCAGAAGCCTACGCGTGTACATAAGGGGCTTCGCGTGGCAAGCCAAGTTCAGTTTCGCCCCAGCGTTCGACTCTGCTCTTTCGCCGACTCCGACGCCCGCGACGCTCTGCTGTTATCTTTCCGTTTTCTTGTTATTTTTCGGCACAGGTTCGCCCCCTATTAAACGTTTCAGTTTTCCAGTTATTTTTTTGTTTCCTCGCCTGTCCATTCGTGACAATATTGCAATTGCAGCTTCAAATGGAGTTATTTTTAAAGTCTAACTTATTTGAAACAATGCGTGGAAATGCAACAAATCTTGAGATAGTCATGGGCCTTTCCGTCACAATTCGAAAACTGGAGCGTCTGATGTTGTGCTGATATATGTGACGTAGTCGTTTCTGTGTCACCGTCATTCCCTTAGCGAAAAAGAGCGTAATAGAAGTATACCCGGCTTACTTCTAGTATACTGTAAGGCAGGTAGCGTAATAGAATATTACAAAAAGTAGAGTTGCAGTATATAGCATGCGGGAGCCGTTCTGTTCCACTTGGGTTCCAGTTAAATTTTGCGTAAGGCTGGCGTTTAATTTTGACTAAGTCCTGGCAATTTTTAGTGGATCAAACGGCTTTAAGTGGAACGCTTGCTTTTTCTTTTTATAATCTATTTTTAGGTGGAACTCGTGCATTTAGAGCAGGCTGAACACCTGTTCCGCCTAAATTTGTTTCAGTTACTAAATACTTGTTCCACTTAAACTTTTCTAAGTCTTTTTGTAAATTTAATATTTACTTTGTTTTATCTATGTAGCGAGTTGCGGAGAAACACACCAGAAAAAAAGAAAGCGTTCGTTTTTCATTTTTTACCACTTTGTTAAAGACATACTTATGTATTAGTCCATTTTCTGTTTAAAACAATAATCTTGAGCTTTCCACATTAAGTGCAAAAGTTTTATTTTAAAAATAGCTTAAGTTGTATGTCTCCTGCTATACGGGCGCAAATCGTCGTCATGCCATATTTTAAATAAATAAATAAATTTATTAATAAATAAATAAATAAATAAATATATATATATATATATATATATATATATATATATATATACAACACCGGCACTGATACAATGACGAAGGCTTAGACCTTAGGCAAAAAATTGATACCTACAATATCAAGACACACTCGTCCTTCATATCGATAAAGAAGATCGGACAATTAATGGAGACCTGTTCGAGCAAGACACAACTCTATTGAACTCTAGTCCCGCTGCTGAAAACCCTGATCCTTTAGAAAGACCTGTAGCTGGTGTGTCCCATCGCACTGTGGACGCGCTTGACCATGAAGAGAGTTTGGACCTCAGTCACAAAAAATAGCCATATCAAAACTGAAAAGAAACATTGAAACCCCGATAACTTATGACTATGGCAATGAAGCAGTATACTATATATGGTCATGTGGGTTTAGCATGTATATCACTTAGCATTGATCACTGAGAATTTATCACTTAGCATTTATCACTTAGCATTTATCATTTTGGAAGGTTTGTGAACATATGGTTATTTCCGTTATTATATGGCGACGTAGAGCGTATCACGCCCATGTAAGGAAGTGAATCTGGAGCCCGGTGGCTCACAAGAACGGATAAACGAACATACGTTCATTCCACTGATTTTAATTTAACTGAAGCCTGCTCAATGCATGGGCAACTGGGGACAGAATGGCTGGGAGACTTTGACAACTTATCGAATGAAAATGCCCAGTGCACGAGTAATTGGGAGAAGAATGGCTGGAAAACCTCGACAGGTGGACGACATGACTTTTTTGAATGTAAGAAAACTCAACTATGATAGTTCACTCGATGGCAACTACACAAAGTATGAGAAAAATATCTAAGGCAGCTTGTCCAAAACTTCAATGTCCATAACATGGAAATTTGACATTTGAACACACATGAGAAATGCAAAAATACTATTTGTTCACATCTATCCTATAAAAATACACTGTACTCTATGAAATTACAAACCATTATGACTTAAGTCCCAAAGTTATTTTTAAGGGGTATCCTTGGAGTACATATGCACTAGAAAAACACAAAAGTTTTTGGGAAGTCGTCTAAACCGCGTGGGGCGTTGTGGAGTGTCCGATGGGGATGCTGGTGGAGTACGATATGTCGTCGGTGGTGTGTCTGCAACACATCACCTGATGTGGGAGTCAATTCTTGGGCAACCTCTGGACTTGATTCCGGGTCCTCTGCTGATGCATGAGCCACTGAAGGCTCGGAAAGTGTGCCGACCTTTGGCCCCACGGAATTCAGGGACTCCGCCGAGACCGTTGCGGAGCTAGACGACGGCAGCTCGCTGCAATACGTGAGTCGCAGTTGGGATGAACTTGATGCGATGCTTACTATTGTACCGCTTGAAGGAATGGACGGTTCAGGATCCTCCAGGACAGCGACCATGAGGGCCTCTTGGAAGGCTGCGGCCGGGGCAGCCGGCGGGACTGGTGGCTGGCTGCTGGCTTGATTGCCTGGTACGGCGGCGCGGAAGGCCGCTTGGAAACCGGAATCAGGAACGGCACCGGGGACTGGGGTGGCGGGAAGGCCTCCGAAGACCTCCGCATCTTGCACGGCAGAGGGTGCCGCAGGTGCACGAACGTGAAGAGCATCGGGTACTGCCGGTACATGGGCAGCACCAGGCACCACAGCTACATGGCCAGGACCGGGTGCCGTAGAAGCATGGGGGTTCAACAGGGCCCGACGCGACATGACTGGCAGCAGGGGCCGCAAAAACAGGACCGGCAGCAGGGGCCGCATGGACAGGAGTGACGGTGGGGGTCGCAGCACCCAAAGTTGTTGGTACCGGACCCTCAGGTGGCACCTGGCCCAGGCTTACAGCTGGAGCCGCATTATTGAAGTGGGGAATATGTCATCGTCCTTAAGCCACAAAGGCTGACGTTGGGTGGTTTCAATGTGGTACGTGTCATTTTGGCTGCATTGCATATGGTTCCACCATCTAATCTATACGTGGCTGGTCCTACTTGTTCATGCATATGTTGCGGTTGAGCATATTTGTTGCGCATTTTCCCTCTATTTTCGGTTTTGAAAACCTTTACTTATTACCCAGGAGCCAAAGCAGGGTGCTTGACTGCTCGCCTGCAGTCGGAATATTTTTCATCTTCGTTTGATATTCCTTGACTCTATCAGGAAGCTCTTCCTGAACGACATGTGGAGGGACGGTGGACTCTGGGGTCCCTCGCCCTTAGAGATGCAGTCGCGTCCGGTGGGTGCGACCATGTAGAAGAAAAGCTGGCGTTTCTCCAGGCGCGGCATGGCGCGTACTCCGGTATACACCGAGATATTCTGTAATGGCTTCGGAAAGCGGATGATGTGGGACGAGAGCCAACTGAATAACAGACTTAAGAACTCTATGAAATCTCTCTACCTGCCCATTGGCTTAGAGATGGCAGAGGGATGACTTCGCGTGTTTGAAGCCATGCATCTTCAAGAACTCACTGAATTCCTTAGAAATCAATGGACCTTTTTCACATACCGACGGCACCAGGCGGTGGCTGCACGAACTAAAAATCGAGGAAGGGACCTACCTGCGCTACCAATCGATAATGGGAGCTACGCTACCAGTTTCTTCGTTCTCTGAGCAGCAGGGTGTGCCCAACGCGCCGTCCAAGTGGGGCATCCGTGGCGTCCACTTAAACGTCCTGTTATTCTTTCCGTCCGCTTTCTTTTTTGCGTAACACAATTATATGTATGCTGCAATTACGTTTTCTACTCGCTGATCCACAGCCTCCTTCCGAATTTCCTCGATTTTTCGTGCACACTTCCGCCGCTTGGCATCGGGCGCTCGCGCGTGCGCAGAACGCTTCTCGGAAAAGGTCCATTGAGGACCGTTATCCGTCGTGATCTCCTGCGGCAGACCTTCGCGGGCAAAGAAAGACTTCCAGAACTTTATGATTGTAGCAGTCGTGACGTTGTGGGCTGGTGCCACTTCAGGCCACTTACTGTGGTAATCCACAAGTGTAATGAAAAACCTTTCTTGAGCGGGGGCTTTTTTAAAGGGACCTACTATATCCATGCCCAGTTTTACCCATGGACGGGTGGGGAATTCCACTGGTTGAAGAGGTGCAGGAGATGCGTTTGCAGGGTTGTCTGTCGACTGACATACCGAACAGTTCTGAACTTTGGTCCTGACATGTTGATTCAGATGAGGCCACCAGTAAAGCTCCTTGATTATGCTGGTGGTGCGCGTGATACCTTGATGTGTTTCGTGTGCTACATCAATACCTTGATCAGGGAGAGTGGACGGAACCACTATTTTCTCTCCTTGGAACAACAATGCATCGGTGACTGAGAGCTGGTCTCTTACAACGAAATATGGTTTGAATTCAGGAAGCAACTTGTCCTCTGAGGGTCATATATTTGAAAGATATGTCATGACAACTGGCAATACAGGGTCTTTTGCAGTTTCTACCTTGAACTCCTTCTGTGTGAGACATGCACCGACAATCGAAACTACCTCTTCTTCAAAAGACGTACCTTTTTCGGTATCTGGGACCGGAAGGCGATATAGAGCGTCAGCAACTACGTTATCGCTGCCTTTACGATACTTCAGTGTGAAATTATAGTTCAAAAGTCTAGCAGTCCAACGACTGATGCGTCGAGGACGGACACCTGTCCCCTGAGTGGACATTAGTGTGACGAGAGATTGATGATCTGTCTGAATTTCGAAATATCCACCCCACAGATAAACATGCCATCTCTCGCAAGCCCACAGTATGGCGAGGGCTTCTTTCTCACCTGCTGAGTACTTTCGCTCTGCTTCGGAAAGAGAGCGGGAAGCGAAAGCAACAGTTTTTAGTTGCTTCCCATGCTGTTGCTGGAGAACAGCACATAGTCTGTAATTGGACGCCTCTGTGGAGACGACAACCGCACGATTTGGATTGAACATTCCAAGAATGGGTGCCTGTTGAAGACAGGACTTGACACTTCCGAAACTGGCCCCTACATCGGACGACCAGACAAAAGATGCTCCCTTGCGGAGAAGCCTTCGGAGGGGTTCTATGAGAGTAGCACAGTGACGGACAAACTTACTGTAATATTCTACTAGACTTAGGAAGGCCTTCAACTGCGAAAGTTCCGATTGAACTGGAAAATTAAAGACAGTGTCTATCTTCGACGGAAGGGGTGCTAGACCCTCCACAGACAGACGATGACCGAGGAATGACAGTTCAGAAACATTAAAAACGGCTTTTCTATTGAGCTTCATGCCGGCCTCTCTAATACATATCAGGACTTGTCTGAGATTAGGATCATGTTCCTTCTGGGAGGCACCCTAGACAATGACATCGTTCAGATTAAATTGGACAGTGTTTTAATATCTTGGACATGGCGTGTTGAAAGGCCGCTGGTGCAGACGCCAGACCGAAACAAACACGTTTGAAACGAAAAAGCCCTTCATGGGTAATGAATGTCGTTAAGCCACGACTCTTGGGGTCGACAGGTAGCTGGTAATAAGCAGACGCAAGTTCTAACTTGAAAAAATGGGAAGCTCCACTGAGGGAGTTCAGCAGCTCATCAATGTGCGGGAGCGGAAAGGACTCTATAACGACAGCCTGATTTGGCGCCCGCAGATCGACACACATGCGGATTCCACCGTCTTTCTTCTTAACAACTACAATGGGGGACACCCATTCCGACGCGTTCACGCGCTGGATAACGCTTTGGCGCTCGAGTTTTTGAATTTCTGCACTGACGGCATCACGCATCGTGATCGGCAAGCGGCGAAGTTTAGCCTGCACCGGCGGGACATGGTGTCGGACAGTGATTGTGTGAGTTTGGTTTTTAACTAACCCTAACTCAGGTAAAAAGAGAACCTCAAATTCTTCGAAACCTGAAGGTAATTTCGATGCATCGCTCACCGATGAAGGTTGCAAAGATGGTCTCGACGTCGACGGATCCCTTGAAGGCTGGTCTCCGGAGGCGCCTCCACTTGAGTAGTACTCAGACGACGTGGACGGCTGAGTGCCGTGAACAGTGGACGATGGTGGAGGGAGCTTGCAGGGAGCACTTGAAGGATGCGGTGGAGGACTGGGCTCCACGGTACATGGGGGATGCGGGACTCCAGCCGACTTTACGTGCCCCGGGATGGTTTTTACCATCCCTGGACATCTCGAGACGTTACATGTTCCGGGTTTCAAGTTCAAAAGAATCGGGCGAAAAAATACACATATTTGATGGACTCAGCTGAAGACCCAAGGCGGGAACCCCGACGAAAAAAAGGGACGTCACACTAACTCGGAGTTTTCGTGAAGACTGTCTTATTGTCGTGACCAGCATACAAACATTCAGATCAGCGAGGATGAACACGGACAAGTGGCGCCATCTAGTTGCAGTTGCGGGAACCCCGACTTACTGTAATATTCTACTAGACCTAGGAGGGCCTTCATCTGCGAAGGTTCCGATGGAACTGGAAAATTAAGGACAGTGTCTATCTTCGACTGAAGGGGTGCTAGACCCTCCGCAGACAGACGATGACCAAGGAATGACAGTTCAGAAACATTGAAAACGGCTTTTCTATTGAGTTTTATGCCTGCCTCTCTAATACATTTAAGGACTTGTCTGAGATTATCATCCCCCATTACTCCCATGACGGGAATCGACCCTTGGAGGTAGTGCACAAGAGTGAGCGGCGGTTTCCTTAGCCGGATTTGCTGGTGGAAGTTGATCTTGTTAAACATGCTCTCGGAAAGTATTGACTCTTCGGAGCGAGCATTAATGAGTAAGAGAAATGTAAATCCATTCACCTGAACATTAGCGCTGAAATTCCTTGGACGCCGGTCCGCACGTCCTCCTGGGAGGAACCATAGACAATGACATCGTCCAGATAAAACTGGACTCCTGGACAGTGTTTTAATATCTTGGACATGACCTGTTGGAAGGCCGTTGGTGCAGACGCCGGACCGAAACAAACTCGTTTGAAACGAAATAGCCCTTCATGGGTCATGAATGCCGTCAAGTCGCGCATCAGGGGGCGAGACGGACCTGGTAATAAGCAGAAGCAAGGTCTAACTTAGAAAAACAGGAAGCTCCACTGAGGTAGTTCAGAAGCTCATCAAAGTGCAGGAGCGCAAAAGAATCTATAACGACAGCCTGATTTGGCGCCCGCAGATCGACACACATACGGATTGCACCGTCTTTCTTCTTAACTAGTACAATGGAAGACACCCATTCTGACGCGTTTACGCGCTTGATAACGCATTGGTGCTCGAGTTTCTGAATTTCTGCACTGACGGCATCAGGCAACGTGATTGGTAAGCGGCGAAGTTTAGCCTGCACCGGCGCGACATGGTGCCAGACACCGATTGTGCGAGTTTCGTTTTAACTAACTTTAACTCAGGTGAAAAGAGATCCTCAAATTTTTCGAAACCAGGAGGTAATTCTGAGGCATCGCTCACATATAAAGGTTGCAAAGATGGTCCCGACGTCGACGGATTCCTTGAAGTCTGGTCTCCGAAGACGCCTCTACTTGAGTAGTACCCAGACGACGTGGACAGCTGAGTGCCGTGAACAGTGGACAATGGTGGAGGGTGCTTGCAGGGAGCACTTGAAGGATGCGGTGGAGGTCTCGGCTCCACCGTACATGGGGGCTGCGGGACTCCAGCCGACTTTACATGTCCCGCGATGGCCGAGCGAGTGTCAACTGCATTGACATGGGAGCACTTGAGTGGCGCGCCCGATAAAAATAGACGCAGTCCATGCACGGCATCTGTCCCAAGGAGGGATCGGCCATTGCGAACGACGTAAAAAAGAATGTCGGCGGCGCGTTCTTTGAAACCGTCTTTGGTCTGGAAACATCCCATGACTGAAATCGACCCTCGGAGATAGTGCACAAGAGCGCGCGGTGGTTTCCTTAGTCGGATTTGCTGGTGGAAGTTGATCTTGTTAAAGATGCTCTCGGAAAGTATTGACACTTCGGAGCCAGTATCAATGAGTAAGGGTAATGTAAATCCAGTCACCTGAACATCAGTGGTATAATTCCGTGGACGCCAGTCCGCACGTCCTTCGGGGAGGATCTCCATGGATCCGACGGTGAAGACGTTCTTTGGCGGTTGTTCCTCCTCCTTGTCGTCGTCGGGGAACGTCACGATTCCATGGATCGGCGTCTGGTTACGGCCAGCTCCAAGCCGCTCGTACCGGCGACCGGCGGCGCGGGCACTTCCCGACGGAAACGCCAGGCGACGGGTGTCGATGACTTCAGACGATGGAGGCGAACTCCGGCAAACATTTAAAAAACGGCCTATCTTGCCACAAGAAAAACATGTCATCCCGGACGCTGGACAGTTCTCGCGCGGATGGGGTCGGCGACCGCAAAACGGGCACGATTCCACACCGCGCCAAAGAGCGCGCGCGCCCGGAGGAGCATCACGCGGCACTCGGCTCGTGAAAACGAGGGTATGTCCACGCGACTGGTGGCGCGGCGAGAAGGGAACCTTGGAAGGTGAGGAGGAAACATTTGCTGGGGAGGAGGAAACGACAGGAGGCCGCTCTCCATTTTGAAGTTTAGCGTTCGAATTCGAATTCAAATGTAATTCGTAATTTGTTGCCTTGGTTCCGGGTGCCGCAGGGCACCAAGGTACTCAAGGACACTTTCTCCCTGCGACTGGACGCGGGTGAGGAACAACCTCCAAACAACGTCTTCACCGTTGGATCCCCGGAGGTCCTCCCCGAAGGACGTGCGGACCGGCGTCTACGGAATTTCACCGCTGATGATCAGGTGAATGGATTTACATTACCCTTACTCATTGAGGCAATATTTACAGGAGCAAAACTGAGGTGTTTTTTTTGCATTTTTTTCCATTTTCGCCCTCTTGAGCTTTTGGTGAGACTCATTGCCGGAGATGAGTGGTGGCACCACCGGCATGTATACTTTTCTTTTGTGTGTTCGGTAATACGGCGGCGGTATTCTGGCGGCAGCGGCGGCGAGTGACGGGACAAGGATTTAATCTCTCCTGTACGCCCTTGCAGGTTGGTTACTGCCTCCTATACTTAAATATTCCACTTTATCACTGCCGCTGCTGCTGCCTGATTGTGTCTTTGTTTGTCACGCGATTTTACGCGTAGATGGCTGGATCTTTTTGTCAAAAATGCCAGGAAGAGGTCCTCAATGAGGAACTGTCAATTTCTTGTTCTGAATGTGAGTGTTCGTATCACTCCGGGCCATGTGCGGGAGTGTCTGAAGCAACGCTGAAAACGAAAGGGGAGGCGTACCGTAATGCATGGAAATGTCCAGCTTGCCGGCTGACGCAAAAGGGGGGTAAACAAAAATGCGGGGAAGACATGTCTGTGCTGTTAGCAAATATTAACAGAAAATTGGATGACCTTCTGTCCTTAAAGGAGACAGTTGTCGGAATCGAAACGTCGGTTCAGCTAATGTATGATCAATATGATAGCATCATAAGCCACATGAAAGAACAGGACCGCGAACTGAAGGACATAAAAAAACGCGTCGAGGCAATCGAGCAAGGCGAAAGAGAGACAAAGCTAAAACAACTGCAGCTCCAAGTGAATGACCTCGAGTGGCGAAGCAGAAAGCTTAACATAGAATTCCACGGCATCCCGAAAACTGAAGGTGAAGACTTGATAAGCAAAGTGAACAAGATAGCAGAAAAGTTGGAAATGCCCGAACTGTCTCAAAGTGACGTCACAGCTATCCACAAATTACCGTCAAAGCCTGATAAAATTCCGGGAATCATTATCAAGTTTGCATCGCAGACCACAAGGGACGCCTGGTTGGACAGGAGGGCTAGGCTGAGAAACGCTGGTATCAACGCGTACGTCAGCGAAAACATGACCACGTATAACACGGAGCTGCTGGCCAAGACAAAAGAATGGGCGAAAAGGAAAGGATTCTTGTATGTCTGGCACCGGAACGGAAAGCTTTTTGTCAGGCGTAAGGATGGCGAGCGCTCTTACATCGTCAAGAACAAAGATGATTTGCTCGCGCTTGACTCCTAGTTCTGCCTACGTGAATAGGACGCATCAGTTATTACTTGATGGATTCGCTTTATTTACTACTTACTGATTTGGAACAACACCTAAGCTCATGTTCTAATATTTCCCTACGGGCTTTCCATTTAAATGTACGTTCTGCAAAGAACAAAGTCATTGACCTCGAATGTCTTTTTGGACAGTTTGATATTCCTTTCGATATAATTATGTAAACTGAAACTTGGTATTCTGATGAAGGGGACGTTTTTAATTTGCCATCCTACAATGCCTATTTTTTAAATCGCACCACTAGTCGTGGTGGAGGTGTGTGTGCACTAATAAAAGAAGGCATGGACTGTGAACTGTTACCATGTTTTTGCTCTATCTCTAGTGATTATGAAATCCTGTCTTTGCTGACAGATAATACGCTTGTTTCTGTAGTTTACCGTCCACCTGATGGCAACATTAAGAATTTTCTCGCTTTCTTTGAAACTCTCCTGGGATACTGTAGCGACAATAAGCTAACTGTGATAATTGGAGGTGATTTTAACATTAACATGCTATTAATACCACACCTAAAAATGATTTCGATTTTCTGCTTGCCACGTATGACTGCGTTAATGTGATAACCAAACCAACTAGAATCACAGAAAATACGGAAACCCTTATTGATCTCTTTATCAGAAATATTGATAAAACTTGTGTGATTAGCGGAATTTTAAATTATCATATAAGTGACCATTTGCCAACTTTCTTTTGCATAACTGGCAAGCGATGCCATAAAAGTAAAAAAAGTCCATCAGTCGTTTTCAAGATATCACGCTTGATAACCTTGAAAAGTTTCGTGAATGTATTGGAAATGAAAATTGGTCTGACGTTGTTAATGAAACAAACCCTGATGTAGCGTACAATCGTTTTCTGGACAGGTTCAAAAAACTGTATGCAAGTAATTTTCCGTATAAGACATTTAAAACATCCAAAATAATTCGTAAGCCCTGGATTACCCCAGGCCTCTTATCAAAAATTTATATAAAAAATCGATTGTTCGAGAAATTTAATAAAACAAGAGATCAGACGGATCTAAACAATTTCAAATTATATAGAAATAAGCTAACAAAGGAACTACAAAAGTCAAAGGCAGATTACTTTCATAGGAACTTGGGCTCGTCAAGTGGACGTGTTGATGTTCTATGGAAAAGGATTAATTCAATCCTACAATGTGGCTGGTCTCAGGTTGGTGTGGAAAAGCTTTGTGTGAATGGTAGAGAACTTACAGGTGTTGCTTTAGTTAATGCGATTAACGATCATTTTGTAAACTTAGCTACAAACGCATATAGTAATGAAGCCTGTTCATACATTGAAAAAAGAAATGAGAATTCTGTTTTTCTAGATCCCGTTATTGATACCGAGGTGTTTTCGGTGTTTATGAATTTAAAGAACACTTCGAGTAGAGATGTTGATGATATCCAGATTAAACCAGTAAAATATGTTCTAGACATTATAACACCCTATGTAACGCATATTTTCAACTTGTGCATATCGACTGGAATATTTCCTGTGCGTATGCAAGTAGCTAAGGTTTCCGTTCTGCACAAGAAGGGAGATAGGAATGACATTAATAACTATAAACCTGTGTCAATACTGCCAGTCTTTTCAAAGGGAATTGAAAAAGTTATTCATAGCCGCTTGTCTAACTTTTTTGACAAACATAAGCTAATTACAAAATCCCAGTTTGGATTTAGAAAGCATAAATCAAGTGAACTTGCCTTACTTGAACAGAAAGAATTTATTTTAAGAAATCTCGAGACACGAAAACTAGTACTTGGTATTTACGTAGATTTTACTAAAGCTTTTGATTTTCTAAACCATGAACTATTATTGAAAAAGCTGGAATATTATGGAATTCTCGGACAAGCTTTAACTCTTCTTCAATCCTATCTTGGAAACCGGAAACAATACGTTTGTTGTAATAGGGAGTTTTAGAATAACGTACGCAAATTTAGCGCACGCTAGCGCTAAGTTTAGCGCTGGCTTTAGCGCACGCAACGCAAGAGAGTTTTAGAATAGCGTCTTTCCGCCGCGACGCAAAAGCCCAAGCATCTCGCGCTTGCAACGCCACCAAGATACAGTCACGATTTTTATTTCACACACAAAATGCTGCAACTTGAGAAAAAACAAGAGTTTTGTTCCGGAGGAACAAGTTTACATTTGTTTAAACGTGAGAGTGCGACGCGAGCGGTCGACCGGTCGTGTCCGCCGCATGCGTCGCCTCGGCAAGAGTGTACTGACCTTCGCCGATAAATGTTCGCTCGTCGCAAGCATCAAGTTGCCGGTGATCGTTGCCCACCCTACTGGGTGTTCCAAACCGGGTACAATGTCGTCCCGTATTGAAAATCGCAGTCGCGAGGATGCCGCCGACGTTGCGTTCACGACGCCGCCAAACCGACCGCAGCAATGGCCGTGGGGGCCGCCATTTTTTTAACTGTGCTCGTCTTGGCTTTAGCCAACTTCTCATTACAAATCCTCTTTGGAGGAGCGCAAAGACCCTTTGCGTACGCACGCTATTTTCGAGAAATAGCGCACGCTAAAATTGCGCACGCAAAGCGCAAAACCTGGTTTGCGTTCGGAGCATGCGCAGTGGCGACGACGCTATTCTTTGCGTACGCAAAGCTTTAGCGTGCGCTATTCTAAAACTCCCTAATAATTTCATTTCCACAATCAAATCGGTAACATCGGGCGTACCTCAAGGCAGTATTCTAGGACCTTTTCTTTTTAACGTTTATGTCAATGATAATGTGAGCATTGACCAGACAACTAAATTTGTTATATATGCTGACGATGCGACTCTTCTTTTTACTGCTGATAAGGCACATCAACTTATATCTATGGCCAACACTGTGCTAGATAAATTAGGAGAATGGACCGATAAAAAGATTTAAGAATAAATACCAATAAAACAAAAGCTATGATATTTAGGCCGAAAAATAAAGTTATTTCTTCATTAGAACGCATTTATATAAACTCGGTAAATATTCAATTGGTTGAGTCATTCAAAACGCTTGGCGTTGTGTTTTCACAAAACATGTCATGGGACCATCATATTGAGTATTTAAAAAATAAATTAGCAAAGGTTGTGGGCCTGGTATATCGGAATCGATATATATTTCCGAGGTCGGTTAAATTATTACTGTATAAATCTTTATTTTTTGCTCATTTAAATTACAGCCACCTGGTTTGGGGTACCACCACGGCAACAAATCTTAAGATTATACATTTACTTCAAAAACGAATGTTACGTACAATTGCCAATGTGCCGTTCTGCTCGCATACAGAAAACCTGTTCAGAATGTATAATATATTAAGTATCCACAACATGTATAATTATAGGCTTTCTACAAAGTATAAACATGAATTGTGCAGTAACCGTACTTACATAATTGAACTGTTTGGTTTAAACCAGCGCGTTCCCAATCATCAATTGCGAAAACCGGAATACTGGAATGTACCTGCTTACCGATTAAACCTAGGAAAAGAAATGTTATGCTATAGATTGTCTAAACTGCTTAATTATTTTATTCACAGTGATGTTCACGTAGACACTATGAGCATGAAGGAATTGCGTGCGTTGATGTGCCATTTTGTTGTAGACGACTAATGTTTTTGGTGTGCGTGTGTTTTTTTTTTGTCTCTCTCTCGCCTTGTCACTGCTGCACAATTCAATTTGGGGGCCGAGAGCTCGTCAAGCCGTTTCGTGCGGCTTTTTTTCTCGGCCTCCACCATTGTAAATGGAAAATAAAGATATTATTATTATTATTATTATTATTATATTGTAACGTTCGAAATGTAAGGAGGTCCTTTTGAATATTTGTACCCACGGCAACTTTTGCTTATGTAGTTCATGAAAATACGGTCGATGCATAGCGACATTCAACGTTCCATTAAGAAGGTCAGCATTTCATTTCGAACGCCATTATGGTTAGGCGTAACGTCATCCTTTGTTCTTTTTCGAACGCCGTATCGGCCGTTCGAATGGTCCTTTTCCTTTCGGGCATGTAGTGCGCACCGCACGGAAGTGTCATTTTCAATTTTCCAAGACTCGGCGAAACTTCCTCGCTTCAATTTCGGTGGAATTTTTTGAATTTTCACCTTTGTTTCAACTTTGCCTTTCAACCATAGCCATATTAGAAGATAGTGTCGCTATGTTTCATGTCCATGTAGTACATCTCAAGTAATTTTTGAAACGTGGAGTGAATAGATATTTTGTACATCAGATATGCGAATGTAGCCTTTGGCTTCACTTGAAACATTCATAAGTTCCAAAAATGGCAACGGCTTCTTTCCCGACGCCTCCGCCATTTCTTCCCACGCCAGGGGCTCCTCTGCAGCCTTGGTCAAGTTGGAAAACATAGTTTTTTAATTATCTCGTGGTCATGGAGGCCGATGAATGCTCGCCGAAGCGTAAGCACGCGTTGTTGTGGTCTCTGCTTGGTCTCGAAGGCCAAAAGTAGTGTCAATGTTTCCATCCACGGCCCTCGCCCATAGCGAGACTGTTTCCGAATTTGACGTTCTCATAACGGCGCTCGATCAGCACTTCGCTGCCAAAAAGAATGTTGTCGTCGAACGGAGGTTGTTCCTCACCCGCGTCCACCAGTCGCACGGAGAAAGTGTCCTTGAGTACCTTGGTGCCCTACGGCACCTCGGCTCTTTTGTGATTTTGGGGAGTCGCTTGCATCGCGGAGGTATTTTTGGCCGGTTTATTGTCATCGGAAGTGCAAGGTCGAGTAATCCCAGAGTCTGCGGGAGCTGGACTACCCAGCCTCCAACGTATCGTGTTTCTGGCACAACAGTTCAAACGGACTGCTCGAACTTGCGATCGGTAACGCCAAGTTTCGTCATGTCTTCCGTGTTCCGAGACGGTACAGGCCGTTGAGGTAATACAAAAGGTTCCCGTCCGGCGTGGACAAGATGGCCGCCACTTGATTTCAAATTCGAACGCTCAACGTCAAAATGGAAAGTGGCCTCTTGCCGTTTCCTCTTCCCCGCAAATGTTTCCTCCTCAGCTTCCAGTGTTTCCTTCTCGCCGCGCCACCAGTCGCGTGGACATACCCGCGTTTTCACGAGCCGAGTGCCGCGTGATGCTCCTCCGGACGCGCGCGCTCTTGGGCGCGGGGCGGAATCGTGCCAGTTTTGCAGTCACCGACCCCATACGCGCGAGAACTGTCCAGCGTCCGGGATGACATGTTTTTCTTGTGGCAAGATAGGCCATTTTTAAATGTTTGCCGGAGTTCGCCTCCATCGTCTGAAGTCATCGACCCCCGTCGCCTGGCGTTTCCGCCGGGACGTGGCCGCGCCGCCGGTCGCCGATACGAGCGGCTTGGAGCTGGCCGTAACCAGACGCCGATCCATGGAATCGTGACGTTCTCCGACAACGACGAGGAGGAGGAACAACCGCCAAACAACGTCTTTACCGTCGGATCCCTCGAGATCCTCCCCGAAGGACGTGCGGACAGGCGTCCACGGAATTTCACCGCTGATATTCAGGTGAATGGTTTTACATTACCCTTACTCATTGATACTGGCTTCGAAGTGTCAATACTTTACGAGAGCATGTTTAACAAGATCAACTCCCACCAGCAAATCCGGCTAAGTCAACCGCCGCGCACACTTGTGCATTACCTCCGAGGGTCGATTCCAGCCATGGGATGTTTCCAGACCAAAGTCGATTTCAAAGACAGCTCCGCCGACATTCTTTTTTACGTCGTTCGCAATGGCCGATCCCTGCCTCGGACAGATGCCGAGCATGGACCTCGTCTAATTTTATCGGGCACGCCACTCAAGGGCTTCCATGTCAATGCAGCTGACCCTCGTTCGGCCATCCCGGGACATGTAAAGTCGGCTGGAGTCCCGCAGCCCCCTTGTACGGTGGAGCCCAGACCTCCACCGCATCCTTCAAGTGCTCCCTGCAAGCACCCTCCACCATTGTCACGGCACTCAGCCGCCCACGTCGTCTGAGTACTACTCAAGTAGAGGCGTCTTCGGAGACCAGCCTTCGAGGGATCCGTCGACGTCGGGACCATGTTTGCAACCTTCATCGGTGAGCGATGCATCGAAATTACCTCGTGGTTTCGAAGAATTTGAGGATCTCTTTTCACCTGAGTTAGGGTTAGTTAAAAACCAAACTCACACAATCACTGTCAAGCACCATGTCCCGCCGGTGCAGGCAAAACTTCGCCGCTTACCGATCACGTTGCGTGATGCCGTCGTGCAAATATTTAAAAACTCGAGCGCCAAGGCGTTATCGAGCGCGTAAACGCGTCGAAATGGGTGTCCCCCATTGTATTGCCCTATTGAATATTCTCATTTGTATGAGAAGTTTCTGTGTCCAATAAACACATATGATTCATACAAGATACTTAAGAACGTATAGGAACTTTAGGAGAACCATATAAGAGCTATATAAGAGCTATACGAGGGGCGTACAAAAAGTTCGTATTATCGGCACAAAAAAATTGAAAAGAAAACGGAACAAAACAGGCATCAAAATGAGTGTGCGTCCCCTTAGTATCCGCACAGTATAAACATCGCATGCTATAGTAGCTCGGAGCGCCGATAGGGAGTCAAAACAAAAATGGCACCGCCCGTCGGTGCGAAGCACATTCAGTGATCCATTTTTTTTTTATTTGAAGGGAAGAAATGACAAGGATATTCATTCCAATCTGGGGGTGTTGTTCGGAACAACACCCCAGTTTATGACACTTACCTTAAATGGCGCAGGCGCTTCCGGTGTGGCCAAATAAGAGAAAACTATTTCAAGGACGGCGAGCAAGTGATTGCTAAAATGGAGCGACTCCTGATCTCTCAAAACCAGGAGTTCTATAACAATGGCCTCCGGCATGTGGTGCATCGTTAAAAAAGTGGGTAACTTTTGGTGGCGAATATGTAGAGAAAGTCTCAACTCCTACTAGAGTATGATAGCTGAATCTCTATTCCTTCGTGCCAATATTACAAACTTTATGAACGCCCCTCGTATAAGATATAAAAGAACATACAAGCACCACATAAGAAACTTGTGAGAAGTTTCTTTTAATTTGTTATATGTTTCTTATATATATCATAAAATTCTTATATAGTTCTTATATGGTTCTTATATGTTCTTATATATCTTGTATGATTCATATGTGTGTATTAGACACAAGAAATTTCTCATCAAATGACATTTTTAGTTAAGTTTTTAGTTAAGTTTTTACACACAAGAAATATCTCATCAAATGATTTTTTAGTTAAGAAGAAAGACGGTGGAATTCGTATGTGCGTCGATCTGCGGGCGCCAATTCAGGCTGTCAATATAGAATCTTTTCCGCTTCCGCACATTGATGAGCTTCTGAACTCCCTCAGTGGAGCTACCCATTTTTCTAAGTTAAACCTTGCGTCTGCTTATCACCAGGTCCGTGTCGACCCCAAGAGTCGTGACTTAACTGCATTCGTTACCCATGAAGGGCTTTTTCGTTTCAGACGAGTTTGTTTCGGTCTCGCGTCTGCACCAGCGGCCTTCCAACAGGTCATGTCCAAGATATTGAAACACTGTCCAGGAGTCCAGTTTTATCTGGACGATGCCACTGTCTATGGTTCCTCCCAGAAGGAACATGATAATAATCTCAGACAAATCCTCAAATCGATTTGAGAGGCCGGCATGAAACTCAAAAGAAAGGCCGTTTTCAATGTTTCTGAACTGTCATTCCTTGGTCATCGTCTGTCTGTGGAGGGTCTAGCCAGAGTGTCGAACCGAAATTTTTATCGGTTCGGTTCCGGTTCGGGTTCACGGATTTCGGTTCAGCTCCGGTTCAGTTCCGGGCAGCGAAAAATAACGGTTCGAACCGGTTTGAACCGGTTCGAACCGGTTTGAACCGCTAAACTGAGAATATATTTTCTGCGTTCCTTTGGAAATAGGCACTTTTACAAGAGTGAAACGAGTAACTATGTAGCTTTTTATTATTTCTTGAATCCATTTTTTTTTCAGGTACCAAAATAAATTCCGTTGTTTAATTTCGATGAAACAGTAAATTAAAAGCTAGCATAACATATATGACTGAACATCTATTTCTTCTTACCTCAGTCGCACATATTTTAGTTGAATCTAAAGGTTATCAGTCTGGTGGGTCGTCTAAAATGTGTGTGATTCCTCTGCGTCGCAATATACCTCTGCGTCGCAAAATTAAAAGTAGAGTCCTGCTGTGCTCTTTTACTTAGAAATTAATTAGTGCATACAATCATGAAATGGGAATGTTCTCGCCATATATATTGTGAAATCTAGATTATAAAATACTTTTCACAATATATATGATGACGGTGCAACTACGCTTAAAGCAATAATATTTTCAAAATGCCAGGAAAGTTTTAGGACAAACCCTTTCAGTCTACCTTTTATAGAAACTCTGAGCAGCAAGCACAACGCTTGCTTTCCTGACCAATTATGTTTACACTCAGCGCCGTGATACAGGCGAATAATAATGCAGAAAAGAGTGACCTTCGTATTCAGTTCGGATATTACCTAAAATAGAGCGCATTGAAGTGCAACTTTTCGGCATGGGTTGGCGTTTGATGTTTGTTCTTGACAATATGCCGGTCAATTCAATTTGTAAATAAGCATCACCCATGCTAATTGGTGATTTGTTGTTAAATACAACAAAGTGGTATTTCATAGTCTACTCGACATTACAGCTATTTAATTGGTCGCTTCCTGACGGTCTGCGTGCGCAATCGTCATAGTTCTGCCACGCGCCACTGTGTATGTACTTTGTTTTCATCCAGCCCACAGACACATAAAATTGTTGTTCATCAAATAAAAGAAGCAACAGACTTCTATATGTATGAGAATTTGAATATGCGTCGGGAACACAAGGTATTTAAATCAGCTTCAAAATGAAAAAAAAAGTGCATAAGTTTTTCCCAAATTGCTTAAACACGTGCCTCTTGAGGATAAAAATCGCCGGAAAAGAACTTTATGGTGATAGGCCCTTTATTTATGTTGTCAAGTCTTCAGGTAGTAAGAAAATATTTGTTATTGTCATCAATAAATTTGACTCTATGAAGTTCACATAATCGCTTCAGACCGACACGGGAGGATGATACTCGAAAATACGCCATCTGTTGAGTCTGCGGAACGTGCTTATTTGTTCGCTGTTTGGCAGTGTGAAACACCAGGTCGCGGGGTATGCCAAAAGGAACTATGTGCTCACGTTATAGATTTGAAGGCAAATGTACGAAATGTGCAGAGAGGGGAGAGATAATAAATTAGATTCTTCTAAATAATACCATACACGACGCCTTACTGCAAAAAGAACTAAATAGGGATGCATGTTTTAAACGTAAACACGTTTGACGGAACTCCGTCTGGTTAGGTCAGGAAGTTGAGAAATACAGACCTTCACAAACCAAGTCCTAAACATTTAGTTGCCCGACGTTTCAATAGGTCGGGCTCAATAGGTCGACAGCCAATTAACCGTCGGCGTGTGTCAACGGACTAGGGCACTTCAAGAAGAAAAAGTGAGTGAAGCAAACGATACACAGTAGATAGAAAAGAAGCTGCTGCTCTCCATGTGCAAATAGTCGCCCTTGATAAAAAAATGAAAGCCGTTTACAACTCCCTGTAATGCCGAATTGGAGCGCAGCTCTTGAGGAGGGGGAAGGTGCGGAGGGAGGGGGGTTCACGTGACCTCGGGGGTTCACGTGACCTTGGGTGGTCACGTGACCTTGGGGTGGTCACGTGACCTCGGGGTCCACGTGACCTGGAGGTCACGTGACCTCGGGGTTCACGTGACCTGGAGGTCACGTGACCTCGGGGTCACGTGACCTAGGAGGGTCACGTGACCTCGAGGGGGTCACATGACCTCGGGGCCACGTGGCCTCGGGGGTCACGTGACCTGGGGGGGGTCACGTGACCTCGGGGGGGGGGTCACGTGACCTCGGGGGCCACGTGGCCTAGGGGGTCACGTGACCTTGGGGTGACCTTGAGGTTACGCCGACGCCGACGGCGACGCCAACGGCGACGCCGACGGCGACGCCGCTCAAGCCGGGAACGAACGCCTAAGAGCTGAGCTCTAAAATAAAATCGGTTTTGAAACGTCGGATTTCTTACTGTTCAGGACTTGGTTGGTTATGGTGCGTATTTCTCTAGTAGAGATGCGCGTAATGATGTTCCTAAATAAACATAAATATCGCAAGGAACAGACAATATATTTCTAATTTAAATCGCATTAGAACATCGGACTGCATGAGCTCGAAACTTCGCAGGATACTGTTTCGGGAGGCTAAAGTGATATTTTCCCGGGCACTTGTTTTGTGGCCTGATTTTACAACTCCGTGCTTTATCAGTCATGCGCGCTCTAACGTTTTATGAGGCTGCAGCATATCATCGCGAGACTGCTATATATAGTGCACAACTTTAAAATTTCGACATCCCCTTTTGCTATACTTTGTTTCAGCTTAAAGGGGCATTGCAAAGGGACGAAGAAAACCAAATGCCTCGAACGGCGCGCCTATCATTATCAAACATGAGCGTGCAGTGGCGACATTGGTCTAGAACGTCGGATAATGATGACATAGAAGGCTAGAGGTAGAACTGGCTAAATAGCGCAAGTTACCCCTTCTGATCCTTTCAAGCACGTGACTTGCACTCATACATTTGCTTGGAACACCTGTAAATTGGTGGGGCGCTCATATCTTCATAACTGAATGTTAATTTCCAACACTCGGAAGATCGCTCATGGTTGTTTTACGCTCTTGTCGTTTAGACCAGTATATACTGTACATAACGCGATTTCGGTTTTCGGTTTTGTTCTAGTCATGACACCACTGTTGTAAATAAAATTTTCTAACCAGGTTCTCTATTGGCTTAGACCAATAACGTCATGGACAAAAGAAAATGCGCTCAAAATTCTGAACCTCATTCAGCTATTATGTTGAAAATACGCCAGATTTCTTGTTTATTTTATGTTTAATGTGTTGCTAGAGTCCCAGCCACTAATTAGAGCGAAAGCAATGCAAATTTAAAAAAAATGACCAGAAACGCTTTGCATGGCCCCTTCAAGTCCAGATGCAGCATGCTACAAACAAACACTAAGATTTTGGCTAGGTTCAAAGATAAAGTGTTGCGAGAATTACACGAGGCACATATAATTAGGACCAGGGAGAAGAAATGTTTAGGTGACACGTCCCTCTCTTTATCTATGAAGGAGTTTAAATTTTTGAAACGCGGGCTGAGCAGATAGGGTAAACAGGGTTTTTGTGGCTATATAACGAGTGAAGTTTCAATAAACTGCAGTTGAGAGTGCGCCTTGTCCTGTTTCCCTTCGTCTGTGTCCCTGTATTTTTTCGGCGCTTTTTGTTTGCAATGAACCAACTGGCCCAAATCTCCACTTTACTATGCCACAAGCACGAGCCTTTGGTCCCGACCACTTGCACTGCAGGAGCGCGCGTGCTTGGACGCTGAAAGCCCGGAGCTTGCTTTTTTAGTTTCTTGAAGTATTGTGTTGAGAACATCACATTTGAACAGAAAACGGAACTGTTTAACATGGTTTGCAAGTTATATCATCGCACTATATACGAGTGGTCAGAGATTTCTTTTTGCTGATAAAATCAAATCCCGAGGTGCAAAATGCACGCTCCAGAAGGTTCGCGCTTAGTGCAACCCATGTATTCAGAAACAAAAAAATATTCTTGCTTGGTGCAGCGTCGTGAGGAACGGCGCGAGCGTCTGGCACCCCGAAAACGCGCTTTCTGGCAGGAGTGACTTCGCAAACGAAGTAGTTTTGCAGGATCACACTGTCTGCTCTGTGCCGAAGATGCGGAGCAGAGGAACCTTTACAACACAGTAGGTTCTTAAACCCCTTCCTTTTTTTTTTTCATTTGACGAGGCTCTTCCATAGAATACTTTTTATTTCTGAGGGACTCCCTCCTTTGGTTGGGGGTGCCAATTCGACAATTATATTTCTGTTATTTCTTAGCAGTATTTCTCCATTTCTTTTATTTTGCATCCCAAAACTGTGAAGTTTAAAACAAAACTGCGATAATTTGAGCGGCTGCCGACTTTCGGCTGTCCTCAAAGCCCACTAGAATCTTTCTTTACAGGCATCCCTGCCGTACACACTTGTAGTTCTATTTATCGTCAGATTAATAAGTCATATTTAGTCTTTTCAATGCTTCTATTCTCGTGGACAACTTTCTCAGACAGTTCAGAAACAACGATAACATGTTTGAGTGGCTCAATGTGTACATGTAAAATAGTTCATGCAACAGTTTATGCACTTTCAGTAAATACCAAGATGTAATCCCTGACGTTAATAGCTTGCAAAAACACCCATTAGTTTTCCTCTCTGCTCAATGGCAGATGCAGAAAAAATAAATGAAAGAAACAGCTTTTCCCTCCTCAACTCGCTATTAGAACAGGCGGCAATGTGATCTGACGCTAATTGTATACTGCCAGTGTTCATCATAGCCATGCGCTGGGGTTGGCAAAGAATAAAGCAGGGGTTGAGATTTAGGCTTTATTGGAGTTCGGCTATTCTCATCTTTGATTGAACACGAGCCATCACCCGAATGTTTGGCGATGCTGATTGCCAAGAACCCGAGCACTTGGCTCAGGCTCATGACAACCGATTACGTCACAGTGTCGCATGACTCGCGGTAAAAAGTCGTGATTGCTATGCCCCTGAATAGAAAAGGTAGCGACATCTTCTGCCTCCTCCTTTGACGCGCACACCCTTTATCTTTATGTTTTGCTTTTTTACACCCGCGCGTCGACTGTAGCGTCGCCTGGTTTAAACCAAGATAGCATACGGCCTTCATATATATTTGAGCCAGAGCGCAGTCAAAACTGAAAGACACGCAAATACATACACACAGGCTAAAAGCGCACTGTCACGATCTACCAGCCTCGAAGGATGTGCTCAAAGAAAGACGATGAAAGCCGTGACGTTGCACAGTCGGTGTTATTTGATTGGCGACATGAGCTCATAAACTGCACTGCACTCCGACAGCATAGGCATTCCTTCTCCCTCCTCCTCTGACGCTCACACCTTTTATCTTTATGTTTTGTTTTTTTACACCCTTGCGTCGACAGTAACACCACCTGGTTTGGCCCAAGACAGCAGGCGGCATTCTTCAAAGGATGTCGCTACTTTTCTGTATAAATGGGCTTCACTGATGGCATATGTGACGTCAGGTGTCAACAACGCTAATACATCTTAGTAAGTTGCAACTCAAGAACGTAGGGTGAGGGAGGAAGAAGCAGACGAAATGTTGGAGAAGAGAGGGGGAAATTCACGTTCTTAATTTTAGTCGACTTGACGCGGTGAGTAATGCGACTACGCCACGGGGCCACGTGACGTGACATTATTTGACAGCACGTCTTGAAATCATGACGTCACGTGACCACGTGACACAAGACTAATTGTAGTGCCAATACAAAAGCGCCACGAAAACCCACAATTTCTTATACATTGCAATTCGGTTGATGACAATTTGATCACTACATAGAAATGCCAGATGTCAAGTTTTACTTCTCAAACACTCATTTTGTAATAAAAAAATTACCGTGAACCGTTTTGAACCGGTTACCGTTATATTTTTTTCCGGTTCAGTTCCGGTTCAGTTCCAAGATGGCGGCGAAGATTTCGGTTCGGTTCAGTTCCGGTTCGGCTAAAAATAACGGTTCTGTTCCGGTTTTCGGTTCGGTTCGGTTCCGGTTCGACACTCTGGGTCTAGCACACCTTCCGTCGAAGATAGACACTGTCCTTAATTTTCCAGTTCGATCGAACCCTTCGCAGTTGAAGGTCTTCCTAGGTCTAGTGGAATATTACAGTAAGTTTGCCCCTCACTGTGCTACTCTCGTAGAACCCCTCCGAAGGCTGCTGTGCAAGGGAGCATCTTTTGTCTTTTCGTCCGAAGTAAATGCCAGTTTCCAAAGTGTCAAGTTCTGTCTTCAACAGGCACCCATTCTTGCAATGTTCATTCCAAATCTTCCAGTTGTCGTCTCCACAGACGCGTCCAATTACGGAGTAGGTGCTGCTCTCCAGCAACAGCATGGGAATCAACTAAAGGCGGTTGCTTTCGGTTCCCGCTTTCTCTCCGAAGCAGAGCGGAAGTACTCAGCAGGAGAGAAGAAGCCCTCGCCATACTGTGGGCTTGCGAGATATTGCATGTTTATCTGTGGGGTCGACATTTCGAAACACAGACCGATCATCAAGCTCTCGTCACACAAAGTCCACTCAAGGGTCAGGTGTCCCTCCACGATGCATCAGTCGTTGGACTGCTAGACTTTTCAACTATAATTTCGCAATGAAGTATCGTAAAGGCAGCGATAACGCAGGTGCCGACGCTCTATCTCGCCTTCCGGCCCCAGATACCGAAGAAGGTACGTCTTTTGAAGACGAGGTAGTTTCCATTGTCTGAGCATGTCTCTCACAGAAGGAGTTCAAGGAAGAAACTGGAAAAGACCCGGTATTGCCAGTTGTCATGACATATCTTTCAAACACATGGACTTCAGAGGACAATTTGCCTCCTGAATTCGAACCATATTTCATTGTAAGAGACTACCTTTCAGTCACCGATGCATTCCCAGGCAGCACAAAATGCATGGCCGGACTATGGCCAAGGCTATAGTGGCCGGTCAGTTTCTGGTTTGCCGATGGCTGGCCAAAATGCTCGGCCCATCGTTGGTTATGGTCTTCGGCCAGTGACTAGCAGTCACCGGCTACCAGAGGCCAGCCAATGACATTTGGCCAGGCATCGGCCAGTTGAGCAGTTTCTTGTCATTGGCCGCTGACCTGTGACGGGCACTGGCCGCTGACCTGTGACCGGGCACTGCCCGCTGACCTTTGACCGGGCACTGTCCACTGACCTGTGACCGGGCACTAACCGCTGACCTGTGACCGGGCACTGGCCGCTGACCTGTGACCGGGCACTGCCCGCTGACCTTTGACCGGGCACTGGCCACTGACCTGTGACCGGGCACTGGCCGCTGACCTGTGACCTGGCACTGGCCGCTGACCTTTGACCAGGCACTGGCCGCTGACCTGTGACCGGGCACTGGCCAGTAGCCTGTGACCGGCACTGGCACTGACCTGTGATGCACTGGCCGTTAACCTGTGATCCGGGCACTGGCACTGATCTGTGACTAGGTGCTAGCTAGTAACCTGTGATCCAGCATACAGTATATAGATACAAGATTAATAGGTGTGATTTTGTGAGTTATAGAACAAAGGGAAGCAGAAAACAGAATGTCACAGTTCACTTTTATTCAAACCTGTTGTCGTTCCTCAGCCCTGCGCCCTGACTTAAACTTGTTTGGAATCTGGATGCCGCCTTTTAGTGCACCGACCCTTGCTGTCCACGAATGACGACAGCAACGTCTTCGCGATATCTTCCACAGTGGTCTCGTTGGCCTCTTCAAACTTGTCTTCGGACGCAGCTGAAAAAAAGAAACATGCAGTTTATAAATATACCTTATTTATTCACATACTTAAAACACTGGCGTGTTGAATGCCACCTCTCCACTCGAGCATCCAAAAAGTCACTAGCATGCTAAATGTGACAAAATCGAAACGTGGCGCACTTCGATCATATGCCTTGTGAAGCAACCAAGAGTCGAAAGAGGTGCGAGGATGAGTGGAGGAAGTTTCATATATCGATTGAGTCGCGAGTGTCTGGGGTGTGCTCCGGATTCTGACATTCCGCGTACTTTTCGATCAAGTGCTTTGCAGACTGGAAGGACCAGAGTGCATTCTGGATTTAAGCATTTTGTGCTTATGCACGTGACTGAGAGGGTGCTTACCAATTTAAGACATATTTTCTTTTTCCAAAGCAAGGATTGGTTTTATTCTTCTGCGCATGGAGCCAGCAAAATACATTTTTTTCATCAAAATTAGAAATGGTCATTAGACAAGGTTGTTTGATCATTATCTGAAAACGCCCAGTAGCACTTTCAATGAAAAACATTATATTCTGTTCCTGAATTCATTCCCCCCTCCCATACACGCCTCAGGTGAAACAAATTCCTTTTATATAGATTAGGAATCTCATGGACATTTAATTTTTGCTTTCATTGTCAACTACTCGAAACACCGTCAAACCAAATTCGTAGTGGGTGTTCATACAGCATGAGCTAGGTCTGTATTTGAAGTGTGGTGACACTGGTTCGCCGTGCACCGTTTTGAAGAATGCTTGCTCTATGAAGCTCATGGCAAAACTTTTGAAGCGGTGTCATAAACCGTCATCGACACCCTGTCGTCTCCCCGAGGCCCCGCAACCCCCACAGGTCACCCCGTGACCCCCACTATGCACACCTCTGACCTATGTGCATGTGTGGATGTAGCCATAATTAGGTCCCTCTCATGACTATGTTCGCCAGCGAGAAAGAAAACTGCTCCAATTTTCATTTGAAGGCTGGACTATGAAGTATACCTTAAGGCAAAAGCAAACTGTCGCAACGATAGGGTAAATGAATAAATATATTTGTTTTCCATTTTAATGAACATTCATTTTGGCATTTTTCATTGGCCTAATGTGGATATGTGGTGTTTAGGCCTGCTTCAGACGTAGCAACCTTCCCTGCAATTTCCGTGTTGCAGACGAGTTGTTCTCTAGATCGGCACACTACAACACGAATTGCAGCGATCAGGTCCAGCTCGCAACTCGGGTGCGTTTTGTTTCTCAATAGATCAGTGCCTGAGTTTCGGGAGATCCGTTTGAATCGGGTGGTTGCTCGCGTCACGCAAGGCGACATTTGACTCTATTTACCTTTTTTGGTGATTATTTACTCAGTAATAGTTTTAGAGGGATCAGTTAGCACTCACAGGTGGTATTTAAATACTTTGAAAGAACTTATCCTGCGTAAGGTTGCACCTACTGAATAAAGAGGAAGAATTTAAGTTTCGATAATGGCAATGACAAAATCTAGCAAGTTTAACTAGAGGACCATTACATGTTCCTCGTAAAGCCCGGTTCAAACCAAAAGGTTTTTTTTTCCTTTTTTTTACTGGAACTAGGATGAATCCTGCGAGACGCCATGACGTCACTTTGGCGTTCCTAACAGGAGGAATGCTGGGAAACTCCGCCATGACGTCATAATGTCTCACTGGAATCGTCCTAGTTCCGGTAGAAGAAAAAGGAAAAAATATATTTTTGCTCGACCGGCATAACAGAGGGTGAGCGCCCAAAATGTCGCTTTGCTCCTTCCTTTCCTCTCCTTTTTGCACACTTTTCTCTCCCACGCTACGCTTTTTCGTGCTGATTTTGCATGCCGGTGATAGCAGTTCCCACCCCTGCACGAGTTTCAGAGGTTGCGGCTTTTGAATGAAGGTATGCTTTAATGGGTTCAGGGGAATCAGTTAGTACTCCAAATGCTATTTAATTGTTTCGAAGGACATTCTTATCGCATAATTTTGCACATAAATGAAGCGAAACAATTTCGGTTTTGATGATGGTGATGACCAAACGTCGCAACTCGAGTTTCAGCAATTGCGGCTTGTGTATGCGGAAGGCCCGTGTTGCAGCTGTTGCAACGTCAAGATGTGGGGAAACGTTGCTCCACCTGTAGCAGGCGTTAGAGAGTTTAGGGCATCCTCACTAGCGAGTAGTTGATAGCAGACCAGATGATGATGTTTCGACGTTCGTAGCACACTTCCGAGTGTGAATCATCGCAATTGTGCACGTCAAGAGAGGCATGTACAATTACTGATAGAAAAATTGTGTAAGTAGACAATAAAGATATTCTCTAGGGAATCTGTGCTAGGTACACTTAGCAGAGCGCGTTGGATGCAGTACAGTTCACACGGAAAGAATAAAAAACACAGAAAATATACGAGGGACAGACACACACAGTTCTTTCAACGAGGAACTACATTTAAATGATGCCCATTACACTATGATGAAACACTTTGGACACGGAGAAAATGAAGTGAAGACGAAAATACTAGAAGATACTAGAAAAAGATAAAAATGAAGTAGCTGAATTAAATCTCCTGAAACGGAAGAAGAAGAGGAAAACTGTAGGAGATTTTTTCTTCTATGACAGCTCCGGCGCTAGGAAATCCATCTCTGATGTCGATAACGACAGCGAGGGCTCTGAAACATTGTCTGTGGCAGTTTGGATCTTAAATGCTTCGATTATCTCTCGCCCATACTTGTCCTTGTGTAAGCCTAGCACGGTAGTGTTTTCATAGCTAGGAGCTGTCATAGAAGAAAAAATCTCCTACAGTTTTCCTCTTCTTCTTCCGTTTCAGGAGATTTAATTCAGCTACTTCATTTTTATCTTTTTCTAGTATCTTCTAGTATTTTCGTCTTCACTTCATTTTCTCCGTGTCCAAAGTGTTTCATCATAGTGTAATGGGCATCATTTAAATGTAGTTGCTCGTTGAAAGAACTGTGTGTGTCTGTCCCTCGTATATTTTCTGTGTTTTTTATTCTTTCCGTGTGAACTGAATCTGTGCTAAATAGATTATTATATTATATAAAGTTCCTGACAGCTTAAAAATGTTGGGTGTGGCTTATTATGTACCTGCTTGGTCCTTTCGCATTCTTAATGGCTAATGGCGCTATGCCACTGGCTGCGGAGCAGGAATAGACCATTTGCGAATTTCCCAAGCTCCCGCAGGCATACAGCAAGTGTAGTTACATGCGCTGCACGTGCTCACCTCGCATGTAGGAAAGTTTCCAAGTAAATAACAAAAACAAAAGGCGACGACGAACGCGCGTGCAGCCTTCTATTTCATCCAGATTTTTGCCTTAAAAAAATAACTGCTGCAGACGCCAGCATGTGCTGCACATATACCTACAATCCCTGCATGCAGCTTGATGCTTGGGTAATTTAGTGCACCATCTATAAGAGACTTGGGATCCGGCACCGTTAGCATTTCTCAGTCAGTCAGTTATTAGATGTTTTGTAACTTTGAAAATTTGCCTGCAGTCAAGGCCGAGTTGCCCAGGTTTCCTTTCTCTGCACTTGCGGTATCAAGTTCAAGTCCTTTTTTATTCCCTCATTTTTATTTTTTATAAAATTTTATTGCAAACAAGAAATTTCACTACTTGCATATTTCATGCACGTGTTATTAATGTTTCGTGTATCCTTTTGCTGGCTTTCATAGCAGCTATTCCCAATCATCTAAACTTTACATGGAGATGGTATTAGTGCGATCCATTGCTACAAAATTTTTTAGGAAACGTTAGTACCAAGTTTTAGAACCTAGTGCTACAAGAGAAAAAGAGGAGGTTCACACCACTCGGCCACAACTGCAAGCGGATTTTTGCATGTTAATACTGGTACATGAATCTTGCACATGTGTAATTCAGCTGCCCTAGAATATCTTTAATTTCCACATGGCATGATTTTCCCTACGCTCATGACGTGCACAATCCCGATTTAATTCGATTTTCAGCACGATAGACCGTCTCTGCACTCAGAAGCATGCTACAAAGGTCAAAGCACACCTAGAGTTTGTTTGTTCGTTATCAATGACCCGCTAGTGAGGTTGCCAGGAGTACTCTAAACAGTGGTGCATATTCACATTAGGCCTACGAAACTACATATACAATCCTTCTGAATATCAAATACAAATGCAAGTCACGAAGTGATATGGATTTCAGTGCATACGTTAACCTCGTCAGCATGACATGCAAGCCAAGAATGCAAGTTGCAAACAAACAATGCACACGTACGTTGTTTGTTTCGCTGCAGCTACGATTCTAACTATTTTGTGCGAGTGTGGTGCACTGGGGCCACTCAGGTACACATGGAACAAACTTGTGCGAGAGTTGCTTCCTGTCTCATCCACTCTCACTCACGACATTAGCAGCCGCGTTTCAGTGAAAAGTGGATAATCAAACTTCGACCGTATTTCGATCAAGGAAAGTTTCAAACGCCACACCAGCCGGGGATAATGCAGTTGCATATCTAACGCTCACTGTTATTCAGCTTTCCCGCAGTGCAAGCAATCAAAGGGCGAGCCTACCTCCAAGCCCATTAACACTGAATCATTTTTTGGCTGTGGGAATCAGCAAAGAATAGCTTTGTTGCTTCAGTTTTGCACACAAAACTTACAAAAATGAACAGCAGCTATTTTACAAGTTTATGATATATGCTGCATGATTATTACGTGCTGTAAGCCTTGTAATAATCAGGTTCAACCACCAAATATATATTTTCTTACCTGCATGAAATTGTGCTTGACTTTTTAGCATGTCCAGCAGTTGAACCATATCAGCTGCACGGTAAAGGAAATGGAAGACACAATAAGGCAAAGTCATAAAGTAACTCTGAGGCTAGCAAAAATAAATCTTTACAAACAGCATTGTAAAGGATGCTATTTTCTTTTCCTCAGTTTTTGTGTTTAACTTTCTTTTGCAATCTGACACGGTTCCCACATATTAAGAAATGTCATGGGTATAGAAGTGCCTCAAACTTCGTACTTCCTGAAGGCTGGTTCACACACTTGAGTCGAGCTTGCCCGAGTGCGGCAGCGACTGCTTTTACTTACGACAACATGGCAGAATCTGTGGGATTATGCCAATGGCATCAACAACGCACTGACTGTTTCAAAATTAAGGGGAGGTATTCCCGATCCTCGCTCAATGCACCCCCTGCATTTTGGTACTGTATTGCCAACGCTGCCCTTTGTGGAATACCGCAGATGCCACCACCTTGTCATACGAGGTTGTAAGCGGTTGCATTTGCACTAAATCAAATGCACTGCAAGTGTGTGAACCAGCTTTGATTCATTCCTGTCAATACCTTTAGTTCCTTATCATTTACAAAGTGGTTTCTACTAAAAAATTAGCAAATCGCACACTGTACTAGGCGACAGGTTAGGAATGCAGCAGCAAATGCCACGCAAATGTATGTCAAAGGGGTTCAATCACCCCAAACGAGATTCTTCCGCCGATTAAAATGGCTCCAGAAAAAAACTTTTTTTCAGAATGGCAGGATATGTTGTTGTTAACATCAGCCACGAATGCCCAGACTTCTTGTAGCAATTTTTCTGGCCTTTACTAAGCCGGGCTACATCAGAGAGTCATATCACTACATGGTTTTGTCCGTATTAGTTTCTGTACGACGTGGAAACACAACGGTAGAATTTCCCTTAGAGCTATAAACTTGCGTTCCTGTCCCACGGTTAGGCTCAGGAAGGGGACCTATGTTGGTATTGTCGGGACTCTTTTCACCCAATGCTGTCCGGCCGGCTCAAGAAAGTAGATTTATCATTCATTTTTAGTGATGGTTTGTGCGAGACGATGGGAAGAGGTTACTGTCATCACGACAACGACGACGAAGCACTGGATGTATAAGCCGTGAGTTTGCCGCAGGCACACAGAGGGGCATTTTACCCCTCCACGGCCGTTCTTCGACAAAAGAAATGATAATGGACCTCCTTTCTTTACAGTGCGCAAGACCAACAGCCAAATTTCGCTCCTTCTGAGGAGCAAAGGCCTTTAGGGCGTTAAACCAGAATTCCATACGCGAGCCGGAAATGATCCCCTCCCCACTTTTGACAACACTTTTGACTACTTGTCATGTGACCATACCAAACCAACATGACATTTATGCTAAACTGAGCTAACGTTTTGATTGCTGGTCGCCATAAAAAGACGTCTTAAACTATTTTTCAATACTGCTGGCGTGAGAGATCACTTTATTTTTTGCTGAAAAGCTATTTCAGCTTCTGCCTTTTACGCGATAGTGTAGGGCTCCCAGCAAGCGGGAACGCCGGTGCAGTCGTGTCAGGAAAATCGCATTACGCCTTGTGCGCGTGTCGAGACAATCTCATGCGGGGTGGTCACTCATGACCATTTGTGAGGGGGCCCCTGCATGGTCCCTTTAAAAAGCAGTAAAACCGTGCCATGCTTGGCGGCTTACAGTGGCGCCACCGCAAAGCTGCCTGCAGCTTTGTGATGTCAAATCCATTTTTTGCATTGAAACAAATAAGGAAAGCTTTTCTTGTCAGTACTGTTATTAGAGATCAATAAAGGATGGCCTGTGCTCAATACTTCGTTCAAATCAAAGCGTAAAAGCTAAAGTCGCAGGACAAGTAGTCAAGGAAGTGTACAACATGGTGGCAGTCAGGGGAAGGGGGAGGAGGGGATCATTTTATCGCTCTAACCCCCTCTACCTTGTTGAAAACAGCGACAGAAAGAAAGGTGATTCGGAATATTCAATTGCATTTTCAATGAAAAAATAGTCCGAAAAATTAGTTACCGCTAAGAGATATCTCGGGAAAGTTCGTAGTGCCCTTTAAAAACTGATACCAATATTTTTTACACGGTTAACCGCCAACCTAGAAAATTATGCATAGGATTGCAATACGGAAATGCGGAACTGTAAACAGCCTGTTTGGAAGTAAAAAATTGGTCTGCAAATGTCCCTGCAATTTACTTATGACACGTGAAATGCTTATGGTTTCGCGCCTCGCTGCTGCTTTGGTTAGGCATAGGGTTTCTTCTTGTTTGCGTGCCATCTTTCATAGTGCTCTTCATCACTTAGCTCATTGCATGTGATCTGTACACGTCATACTACGTCTAATGCAAAGAAGCACGAGTGCGAACACTCGTGCTCCCCACCTCGCCGCGCCTTCCGCCAATCGTGCCGTGTCACGCGTCGCACCTTCAATGAATCAGCGGCTGGGGTTCGTGGCTTCAGAGACACTTAAGAGCCACTCATTCTGTTTTGGCAAAATGCTAGGTCAGTATCTTAGACCAGTGTGGCACAGCTAACAAGAAAAAGAAACTTTTGGCAGCCTTGTACCAGAACAAGGTCCTCCTCTCAGTACAAGGGTTTCCCCAGAAATTGAAATTAGTGGGTGTCTAAATGTTTAGGGGGATGGGGGGGGGGGGTGCACATCAAGTGAAGAGAAGCTGTGAATTAAAGGGATGCATTCAGAAAACCAAAGGGGGGGGTGTATACCGCCCCCTAGGGGTGTGTAAGAAAATCACCGTCTCAGTAGACCATCTGATCCACTGGTTTCCGCACAGGCAGCAGGTCCCCTGGTCTTCAGACACCTTGGGGTTGGATCTGGGCACCCGGAGTCCAGGTTCGATGTGTTTGCAGCTGCATCTATGTTATCTATAGCAGGCTGTAGGGTGGCTGCATAAAAAGGAATAATTCCAAGTATCAGCTGAAATCAAAAAGAAGTGCATGCTTACTGTAGTAGTGATTGATCTTGATTGGGTAATTAGACCAAGCCCTCGGGGTTTGTTCCCTCTGTCGGATTGCAGCTAGCACTTGGTACTGCTGCTATGTGCGGTGGCCAGTATGAATTTATTTCAATTCCTTTCCTGACCAACCACCATTCTGGGACCAATTTATGTACTTCCATCATCCAGGATGTGGAAACGGTGGTAGCTGTAAAAATACATTTGAGGTATTGTAATGCACTTTGTTAGACGTACAATCTACCTTGGCTAAACTATAAAAGTTTAATTTCTGAGCCAGGTATCTTCATTTTGCATGCGCTTGTATTAACCAAACACAATTTCCATCATGTTCTAACAGAATAAAAGAACCTTTTTCTGTCAGCCTGAGGCACAGGTCACCACTCCCCAATGCCCAAAAGAAAGAGCAGCGCTAGCGCTGCTCATGGCTGAAATTTCACAGAGAACTCTTGATTCTACTGGCTGTTTCACTACACATCGGTAAAAAAGTTCAGTAAAAAATATGTACCCCAATGAAAGAAGATTGGTACCGTATTAGCCAGTGTCTAGGTGTCTCTGAGCCACTGGCAGCTAAGAACATTTGCTGCTCAACTGTGAGAGTTGGGTGGCGCACTTACCGTTTCAGAATACAATGGAATACACCCAGGGACAATTCTATATAGTGGGAGGGGGCATGGTCAGCAGTTCGAGCTGCCCTTCTAGGTCGCGGAAGCCCGCCATGTATCGTTAGGAATACTGTCCGCAAACCCAAAGAAATACCATCGCCGCCACTGCGCATGCGCACACCCAAAACGAGCATTAGGCTTGGGCTTCGGGAACAGGCCCCAAAGTAGGTTTCCTCGGAATTTAAAACAGCGCGATATGACGAGGGCCAGACGAAGAAGCAACACGGACGCAGCGCTGCGTCCGTGTTACTTCTTCGTTTGGTCCTCGTCTTTTCGCGCTGTTTTTAATTGCGAAGTACAGGGTGTCGCAAAAGAAAATTTACACGCTAAAATGGCTCGCAAAAATCGAAAACTTGACGGATCTTGTAGCAACTTTTCTCGAAAATGTCTTTAACTGGTCACATTGTTGTGCTAAAATTTCAAGTCGGAACTCCGAGTACAAAGAAAATAAAAAAATGATAACTGATTTTTTTAACGGAGGAGCGGCAGCTGTCGGGGGGACACCGAACGACGGCCATGTTTCATTGCCTTATCCAGAGATGGCGCTACGGATTCACTGGACGCTGACTGAACGAAAAAGCGCGCTTTTATCCAAGGTTTTGGTTGCGTGGGATATTTGCCAAAGTAAAGTTGTTTGGGTTTTTAGTTAAGTTTCACTGTGCAGAAAGTGCCACGCCATAAATACGAATAAATAAAACCGCCAATGTCTGCTCCAGTAATGACGTACCTTCGTCTCCGACGGTTCTTGTTTCGTGCATCGTCTGCTTTCGCAGTTTGACGTTTGAATGAGACACGAGAGGCAGCCAAGAGTGTGCCCGATAAAGCAGTGATTTGGTGGCTCTGAAAAGAGCCGTTGAAATCTGAACTGCGGTCTTCGCAGTTGCGGTCAAATGTCTCATTCACACGCAAATACACTCGAAAGAAAAACAAAACAAAAACAGTTAGACTCCCAGCTCAAAGTGCCCGCCGCGAACTTCAATGCATATGCATTTTTCAAGCGTCCTTTCGTAGTCTTGGAAGACGGCCTCCCGCATGTCGTCACTGATCGTCTCGAACGCGTCGATGATGTGTTCTCTCAGCTCCGGGATGGTCCTCGATCGTCGGGCGTACACCTGGGCCTTCACGTAGCCCCAGACAGAAAAATCGCAAGGGCTCAGGTCTGGAGACTGAGGAGGCCAAGCCATGGTCGGAGAGCCGCGGCCCATCCGCCTCCCAGGAAACTTGTTGTTGAGCCAGGCTCTCACGTTGCTCGCATAGTGGGGAGGAACCCCATCCTGCTGGAAGATGCAGACTTCGCGTTGCAAATGGGCAGTTTCGAGCTACGGCAAAATCTGTTCCTCCAGCATCTTGAGGCACATGTCACCGGTCACCGTCGAATCAAAAAGAACGGGCCGACGACACCCTCTCGCCAAATGCCGCACCACACGACGACTTTCGGTGACTGAACTGCATGTTCGGTGGACCAGTGCGGGTTCGTGGCAGACCACAACCTGCAGTTCTGCTTGTTGACGCGGCCGTCGAGATGAAAGACTGACTCGTCTGTAAACAAGAGGAATTGCAGGTGGCTGGGGTTAGCCCGAATCCGCGCCAGCTCGTCCTTACAAAACTGCACTCGCCGTGCGTAATCCTCCGGCTTCAGTTCGTGCAGGAGCTGCGCTTTAAACGGGTAGATTCGCCGGCGAAGCACCCGCCACACGAAGCCCCGGCTTAGGTTGAGCTGACGAGCAGCAGCACGCCTGATCAAGAGGTGGGGCTGCGCGTCGAAAGCGTCGAAAACGGCTTGCTGCTCTCTTCGTTTTGGCGACGTTTCAACACGGTTCGGAGCCTTGTTCGTCATGTTCCCGTCTTGGGCAAACCTCGTCACCCACTTGATGATGGTTGGCCGAGAGGGTTGTCTTCTGTTGAAAGCGGCCCGGCACTTTGTTCGGACTTGCTCGAAGCTTCCACTTGTTAAGTAACATACAACCACTTGGAACCTCTCCTTGGAGCTCAGTTGTCGCATGGTGAGGCGTTGAACAAAATAAATAAAAAGAAAGAGCGATAACAAATGAAGCAAATGCACTGAAGCAAGAGCACGAACCTCAAACTGCGAAAGCAGACGATGCACGAGACAAGAACTGTCGGAGACGAAGGCACGTCATTTCTGGAGCAGACTAGGGTGCTTACATGTCTGTCTGTCTCAGGGTGAAGACATCCATTTTTTCCCTGAATGTGCCAGCACGTGACGCTCTGGTGCACTCGGTGCGTGACTTGGGCGGTAAAATGGCGCCTATGCATTAGCCAAAGCTATGCGCTCGAGCTGAGTGACACCGGATTGCGCGCACTTCAATATGTATAAAAAACGACTGGGCGGAACAATGGCTGAGACGTCACCACTCAGGCAAAAGCGCGCGTGTGTATGAAGGCACTCTAGAGCAGACATTGGCGGTTTTATTGATTCGTATTTATTGCGTGACACTTTCTGCTCAGTGAAACTTAACTGAAAACCCAAACAACTTTACTTTGGCAAATATTCCACGCAACCCAAAATTTGGATAAAACCGCGCTTTTTCGTTCAGTCAGCGTCCAGTGAATCCGTAGCGCCATCTCTGGATAAGGCAAAGAAACATGGCCGTCGTTCGGTGTCTCCCCGACAGCTGCCGCTACGCCGTTGAAAAAAATCAGTTATCATTTTCTTATTTTCTTTGTACTCGGAGTTCCGACTTGAAATTTTAGCACAACAATGTGATCAGTTAAAGACATTTTCGAGGAAAGTTGCTACAAGATCCGTCAAGTTCTCGATTTTTGCGAGCCATTTTAGCGTGGAAATTTTCTTTTGTGACACCCTGTATGTACCAACTCGCCCAAGCCTCAACTTTAGTAGGTTTCCTCGCAAACGCGCCCCAAAGAAATACCACTGCAATGGCGGCGCCTACGACATCGCCGTTGATCGAGTCTTCGACGCCTCCGCCCGCTCGAGAACAGCGTCAATCGCACTCGGTGGCCGCGACCCCGGTCGGTATGGCGGAAGCGTATTGAAAACTCCACGGATCGCTAGATTCACAGCTGAAAGCTGTCAAAGCGCGAGTACTTACGTTCGTGTCCGAATGGAAACATGTGCCAAGGTATTGGATCGTCTTGGCTTCATATGTACAACAGAGTAGCTCTGCAGTGGCAGAAACATGCGGCATTGAGTATAAAACAAGTGTAAAAATGTTTTTTCAAGGGAAAAAAATGTGTATTTTGAAGATATAGCAATCTAACTTCAAAATGAAAGCTGTAGTGCTATTTTAGTGGCGCTTTCAGAGCGAGATGTTTCTCCGCTTGGTTGCTGGAGCATGAGTGAAGCGACCAGACGGCCATAAGCGACAGTTAAAACGCGGTCGGAGTTGCGTAGTGGTAATTCGTTCGCATTCTGCACGCAGGGACACGGGTTCGATCCGCGGTGCAGGCGACCTTTTTTTTCTTTCTGTTTCTTTTTTTTGGTATATTTTGTTTTGCTGAGGCATTTGACGATACATACATTTCTTTTTTACGAATAACAATAACACTGAAAAGAAAAAAGATTGTTGTTGACGAAATTTTGCTGAACTAAATGGATGAGACTATTTTCGAGGGTGCATGGGGGGAAAGTGGGGTTTGGATTGCCGGCTGAACGGGGGAGGCTAACTGCGTGCTTAGTTAGTGTGCAGCAAGCTAGAAGCCATTACAACTAATATAAAAGAGTGAAAAGTCCATTTGGTGCTGCCAAAAATTATTTATCGTCGTGAACAGATCATCAGTCTTAGCTTGGTCGCTGTGCAACCCGAAAAAGACCTAAAGTTCTGTCATCACCATAATACAGTCAAACCTCGATGTAAAAATAATAATAATAATAGTAATTATAATAACACCGCATTTTTTATAACTTCTTGGGCATAGAACACCATGTCTTTTAGCCTCATATGACGAAATCATTTTTGCAGATATTCCAATTTAACGAGGTGCCATCGCCGTAAAGTATCAAAAAAGGAGGCCCTAAAGGAATATTTCGTAATAGGAGTGAAGAATGTAAACAAAAGTTTAATGTAAGTAGAGATGTGAGCAGTTGAAAAAACATTAAAAATTTCGAAAAAAAAACAGTATTTTTTGTCGTTTTTTTTTATCCAGGATAAAATTTAAAAAAAAAAATTCTCAAACTGTGAAACGCTGCCGCGCGCCGGCGACAGCGATGTCCACCTCTCGCTAAGCGCGAAACACATTCGCGTCAAAACTGTCCGGTCCGGCGTGCGAGCTGTCCGGAAAATGGCTGCTCCGAATCGCCGCACCGGACGGTTCGCGACACGTGATTTCCGACGCGTCGTTGCGTCGCTCCGTTCAGCTCCGCCCAGTTTCGGGTATCCCTCTACCGAATGGATGGATGAATGCTAATGGCTATATTTTTAACGGGCGGTAGCTCGCGCCACCTAGCCTAGAAAACTAAAATGCTTCCGTCTCCCTTCTTGGTTTTTCTGACTTTAAAACAAACATAATATTTTTATTACATTCTATTAAAGGGACACTGACAGGGTGTTTATGCTCGCCGAGGTTTTTAGTTGTACATGACATATGAGAGCCCAACTACCCAAAACACAATTTGCGACTCGAAATTCGGTTTCTTTCCGCCCGAAAACCGCCGATCAAGAACTGGCCGGTTCGAGTCTCGCTCACTCTCTTTTCCGTGGTCACGGGCCGTTTTCGAAGGTATCGATGCGACCACCAAATTTAATGAAAGTCGTTGGTCAATGAAGGCACGCACTCAATATTAAAAATAGAAAAAAATATGAAACCCATTTTTTGTGGCTTCTAAAAAGCTGCAAATGCGTTGATTGAAAGAAAAAGTTTCACAGAGAACCGGAAGCATTCTGTGCGTGCGTCGTTTCGCGTATCGTGGGACTCGCGGGGACGGCGATGGCAGCGGACGAAGGGACGGGACCTCTACTTCAGAACTGTCGTTCGCGGTACCGGCGAATTCTGTCTGCCTTTAAAGAGAAATTTGGGACTGATCATATGAATTGGTATTCATCCCGTACGACACGCCCGACCACCAATCCGACTTGCACGAAGACGTCGCCGAGCCGTCGCTCCCTTCTCGTGGCTGAAGACATCGCTCGCGCAAACTTCAAGCACGACGCGTCTACTTCGAGTTGAATATGCACGCGTACGATTGCTTTACTAGGTGCGGATGTCGCCAATACGTGGTGCTTCCCGACTTCGACCCGGGAGTGCTTTTGCTGGAGGAAAATCAGCAGCAAACTTTCCAACTTACAATTTACTGGCTGAAGTATTACTAAGGAAAGAGATCCCCCTATCACGTGATCCCCCCGTAGCTCAGTGGGAACGACGTCCGCTTCACACGCGTTAAGACCGGGTTCGATCCCCCGTGATGACACTTTTTTTATTTTTTTTTCAGACATTTTTTGATGTTTACATTTCTTTCTTTTTACAATTATCACTGAAGAAACAAACAAAAATTATCAAACAAATGTTGTGGACGAAACGTCGCTGAATTAAATCGGGATGGGATTTCTTTTGACACCTGCGAACTCAATGTAATCACTTTGCACAAAATGCAAGGAGCATATAAATCAGGTAGCGTCCGCTTTCCGGGGTGCCCGTAAATGTTCTACAGGAATTGCAGCCAGCCATTGGTCCCGATCCCGTTGATATTTCGGAAACTCTGTCGCAAAATGCCACTTTTTTTTTTCGGACGCGGGACGTGTGAGCCAGCTGTTCACGCAACATCTTGGGTGTATTCTTTTCGGAGCCGATCATGAAAATTAACCACGGGCACTCGCTACTCATCTTCAACTCCTCGATGTACAAAACAACTCATTTGGGAGTACAGAACAGCGAGCGGAACAAACATAACTGCAAAAGGATCGCAAACAGTGCCCGCTAACGCCGCATGTCGTCTGCTACGCCGAGGGAGAAAAAAAAGAGAAAAAAAAAGCGCACGGTCGGGTGTAGCCACGTGACTTCCGCCACTCCCGTTATCCTCTCCACTTCTTCGTTTCGGTTTCGGTTTCGCGCAGTTGCATTTTTTGGCTTTATTAAAAAAATACGCTACTCTGTTGCAAAATATTAATTGGGTAGTCCTCCGACACCATAATGAAGCGCCTGGCAAAAAATGAAAAATTTTTTTGGGGGGTGTCGGTGTCCCTTTAAAGTGTGCGTGTGTAAAGATTTTCCGTGAGGTTACTTTTCTGCTCAACATGACTTAATCGCGGTGGACCGCAGCGGACCTTAGGAGCCATCCCATCGAAGCGAGCACTGCGTACAAATCACGTGACTAGGCACACCGCTCAATGCTGCGTCTATCAGGAAGTTGACGTGACACTCACACGGCTATTGGAATGGCTCGTAGCGTCCTCTGCTGTCCATCGTAAGGTGAAACGGAGTGCACTCGGGTGTCGACGGCCTCGATCGGTCCCAGAAGGCCGGCTTGCTATGGCGCGTGAGATCAGCAGCTTGTTTTGTGCGCGCGGGAAAACTCGATGGCGTCCATCCCCTTCACAACGACGACTCGCGTCGCGTGACGCACCGCGCCCCGCCACATGTGTGTGTAGGCGTTGTAAAGAGGGGGAGATTCACTTCCCCGAACTGCCCGGACCACGAAGTGCCTCCTCGCCCGATCGGTCGGAAAGTCACGTGACGACATGACCTTCGCGCCATCCGTGCTGCCATTGGCTGCGGCCCTCCGAAAATCGGACAGCCGTGCGGCGATATCTAGCAAGTTGAACGCACGCCGTCGCCGGACGGAATCCCCGTCCGACGCTCCGGTGCGACGAAAACCCTCGCCCTCGAACGTCGTTCCGGCGGTTCGCACGTCGGATCGGACTGTTTGGACGCGCCTGTGTTTCGTGCTTAAACGTCGGGAAACGTCTGTCCAACGTCGCAGAATACAGAAGCAGCATTGGAATTTGGTCAAAGGAAGGAGTTATGCAGTCTGCGAAGCACCTGGATCCATCCACGTGGTGGCAAGGGCTTTGCTTCAACCAACCCTTGAGTTCCCTCGCCTTTCGCGTACTGCAAATTCCCCCTTCTTCCGCGGCATGTTAAAGAAACTGGCCCGAGTTTGGAAATGTGCGCACCAAGCTACGCAACAGGGTCCCAGGGTATCGCGTGCAAAAGCTTGCACACGTGCACTCCAACTTGAATGTTCGGGAGGCTTCGTCCGCTGCATAGCGAAGCATTGCCGCGTCAAAAGGAAATGAACTAGAATTATCGGACACGGATTGATATAAATGTCAGTCGTGGCGCTCTGATGTGAAATCAATGCCTTGACGTGAAATCGTACCTAGATTTAGAAACTGGAAGCTCTGCCGGAGCCTGGGACTTTTGTGGTGCACTAATGTAACAATTTAATTATTTTCATTGTTAACGAAATAAATGTATTGGGTTTTTCATACCTCTGGCGCAGTCGTCTTTTTTTAATTTTTTGTATTTTTCTAAAAAAGACATGAAAAAAAAAACAACCTTTTTTTTTGCGCCCTTCAAAATTTTATGACATTTTACTTCTTGAACTGCGAGTGCTTGAAAATTCTACTTCACGCGGACGGGCCTCCGAGTGTAATGCAAGCAGCACCGGAAAAGTCGCGGAAAGCGCCATCTTGGAGGATACCCGCGAGGTGCTCTCTACTGAGTGCGGCGTGCATTATGCGGGCTATAGAGCGAAGACAAGAGAGGGCGCAAGTGTAACCTGTGTGTGTGCGTCCGTTTAGCTTGTGTGCGTGCTTTCCGTGCTTGCCCGGGCGTTTTCCAGTCCGTCTTTAGGCCTCGTTTTGTTGCTTTGCTTCGCTTGGCTTCGCTCGTCGAACTGTACCGACTTGCAGTGATGTTCCATGCAGGGAATTTTCCTTTTTCAGGGAATTCCCGGTCTCAATTTTAGTGGAAAGGGAAATGGGAATTTTAACACATTTGCAGGGAATCTTAAGGATTAACGAGGGAATTCGGGAAAAGTTTTAGAGGGAACTATACACACAAAAAAGTCTTATGTGCATAAGTTTTAAAAATAGAAAGTTGTGGTGCAGGAAAAAGGTGTCTGAACGACTCTGTTTCAAGTGGGTTCAGAAAACTTGTACTTAACTTGAAGTACATTCTCTGAGCATGTACTTGTACTTTATTTAAAGTATTTTTTCCGGTACTTTCCGAGCAAAAGTACAACTTCCGACTTCCAGATACACTCTCCAAATTTGAAGTAAAAGGAAAGTGTATTTTTATGGAAAAACATGCTATCGTTTTTAAAGATGTCATTTGGTAATTTCTTTGAGTGAAGTAATGGCCGCTTTAACACGGATGCAAATAAGTGCCTTATAGGTTGATGGTGTTAAATAGTTTGTCAAAGTGTGAAACGACTACTTCGTGGCCACTCAATTGACTCAACTAAACATTCGCCGCCATTTTGCTAAATAACTGTTGCACCCTCGTTTGCCCCCGTGAAGGATTGTGTTAAAAATACTTGTACTTTACTTTGGAACTACATCATATTTATAGTACTTTACCTCAAGTAAATTGCACCACCTAATGTACTTAGTACTTTGCTTCAATTTCATAACCTCTCATTTGCGTTGTGCTTTACATAAAGTTCTTTTTAGATGTATCTTACCAAACACTGCTAAAGGTTATATTATTTAGGTAATAAAAATATGAACTGACCACCCTACCGAAAAGCCAGTATACCTTTTTACTTATGAAACTGGAAATCTGACTGGAGTTGTTTCTGGAAACCTGAAATCCCAGTTCCGTAATCCACATAGCGAAACGTTATACTACTGGGTTTTTCGGTCGGGCAGTAACATTTTCTTCACTTTAAACATGCGAGTTCACTCAGCTTTTTTGATAAAATGCGCTCAAAGTGGCCTGCATGACAACAAATATCAGCTGATGCAAAAATAAAGGTAAAATAATGCAGGGAAATATGCGGCGATATTTGAAAATTTTGCTGGGAAAACGTACCTCAGATAGGGGATGTTTGTACCCGAGAAAGGGAATTCTTGGACGGGGTATGGAACATCACTGCGTACTTGTCCGCTCTCACGTGCTTTGTCACCATGAATGGTGGTAAACGCAAGGTGCTTTCACTTGAAGAGACGTCAAAAATCCTGCAAGCCATTTTGAACGGCAAAAAGAAGGATGTCGCGGACCGATTTCAGGTACCACAGAGCTTGTTTTCGACGATTTTAGACGCGAAAGAGTATTCTGCGTGCTCTGAAGAATGGCACAAGTGCCCAGCTGAAATGGCTGAAGCCCGCCACCTACATCCAGACGAGGACGAGGCAGTTTTATCCTAGATTATGGATATCCGGGCACGAGACGTTCCATTGAGTGGTGCTGTCGTAAAGCAGAAGGCGAAAGACTTCGGGTGCCTGTTGTACCGCGATGACTTCAAAGCAAGCAGTGGATGTCTCCACCGGTTCAAGGATCGGCACGAGATCGTCGGGAAGATGGTGAGCGGCGAGTCGGCGTCGGCAGATGCACCTGAAGCTGCTGCTTGGCTCCAGAAAGAGATGACAGGAATCCTGATGCCCTATCAACCGACAGACGTCTACAACGCAGACGAAACGGGATTCTTCTACCAAATGCTTCCGAACCAGACGCTGGCTCTCAAAGGAGATCGCTGCCGCGGAAGAAAGCAGAGCAGGCTATGCATCAAAGTTCTGCTGTGTGTGAACATGCACGCCAGTGACAAGCGGTTACCGGTTATGATTGGCAACAGCAAGAAGCCGCGATGCTTCAGAGGCGCTCGAGATCGAGTACATTTTGAACACGAAGGCGTAGATGACCCGCGACATTTTCCGCGGTTGGCTCCAGAAGTTGGACGAGAAGATGAGGGAGGGGCAGTGTGTGCCTGGTCAGTGGCGTCCCAAAGGGGGGGGGGTCGCCCCGGGTGCTGCGCTCAGGGGGTGTCACGGCGGGCCGCGAGAGCGGGGGTGGGGGAAGTCGCGGCGAGCCACGCGAGAGGGGGGGGTGCCGAGGCGGGCTGCCACCCCGGGTGCCACTGACCCTCGTGACGCCACTGTGCCTGGTGCTCGACAACTGATCCGCGCACCACCTTGTGGACCTGGAACTGACCAACGTGGAGGTGAAGTTCCTTCCGCCCAACTGCACGTCACTGATCCAGCCACTTGACCAGGACATCATAAACAGCGCAAGTGGTCCTATCGGCGGCGGCTGATTGACAACCTTCTGCTTGATCTTTGCTTGGAGTGCCAAACGAAAGTGGACATTGTTCAAGACCTCTAGATGACTCTCTGCTTCGTGGAAGGTCTCAGCGAAGGAGGTCATCAAGAACTGCTTCTGGAAAGCTGGATTCGAAACACCTGCAGCCAGTGCCCCCGAAGAAGTGGACAGCGAGGAAACAAACGGAGGTGCTGCATCCTTCTCTACCATTTCCACAGAAAGTGAGCGCGATGAAAGCCAAGAAGCTCTCCTGGAAGAAGACGAGCAAGACCAAGAGGCTCTTTGGGAAGCATGGCAGTCCGTTCACAGTGACGGAGTCGTTCCGGATGGTGTCGCTGTGGATGACTTTCTCTATGGGGACTCGTGTGTAGCCGTGACGGAAGGAGTTACCGATGTTTCCATCGTGAAGGGCGTGCTCGGCGAATCGGAAGACGCTGACAGCGAAGCGGACGCCAAAGACCCTTGCGAGGTGCCGAGCCGCCGTGAAGTGCTTGACGCGAGTGACGTGCTGAGGTGGTACACCACTGCACATGAGCAACAAGACGCTGATGCATGCACTGTGGCGTTCAAACACCGTGTGACGCCGATAGTAATGTCGCAGAAGCCGCAGGCTTCTGGTGAGTGTTTACACCCGTAACACATCTCATTGATTTTTTACGTGCTAGGCACCAAATTTCGATGGAAGGAAACTTCAATGTAACCAAGTAAATCGCTGATTTTACCGACTTCGTTTAAATAGACGTTTAACTGTATCTATAGCTCTGGGAAAATGCAATGACACAAATGCTTTCAATATTTTTTTTCATTGATGGCCAGCAAAAAAGAAAGAGGTTGGTGACCATATGAACTCACATTCTTGTATTCTGTGGCCTGTGATGGAACAATTAAGAAGTTCGTGACTGGACTCTAACCGGACACATTTTTGTCATTGGTGGCCAGTGATCAAATGAGCAGTTGGTGATCGGTCTCTTTTTTTGTCATCCGTGGCCAGCGATGAACCGAACAGTTGGTGACCGTCCTCTTACCAGAGACATTTTTGTCATCGGTGTCCAGGGATGAAACGACCACTCTGTGGCCAGCCCCTTTCTGGTCACTTTTTTGTCATGGGTAGCCAGCAATGAACCGAACAGTTGGTGACCGGCCTCTTACCCGACACATTTTGGTCATCGGTGGCCAGGGATGAAACGACCAGTCTGTGGCCAGCCCCTTTCTGGTCACTTTTTTGTCATGGGTGGCCAGCAATGAACCGAGCAGTTGGTGACCGGCCTCTTACCAGACACATTTGTCGTCATCAGTGGCCAGGGATGAAACGACCAGTCTGTGGCCAGCCCCTTTCTGGTCACTTTTTTGTCATGGGTGGCCAGCAATGAACAGAACAGTTGGTGACCGGCCTCTTACCAGACACATTTTTGTCATCGGTGGCCAGGAATGAAACGACCAGTCTGTGGCCAGCCTCTTTCTGGTCACTTTTTTGTCATGGGTGGCCAGCAATGAACCGAACAGTTGGTGACCGGCCTCTTACCAGACAGATTTTTGTCATCGGTGGCCAGGGATGAAACGACCAGTCTGTGGCCAGCCCCTTTCTGGTCACCTTTTTGTCATGGGTGGCCAGCAATGAACCGAGCAGTTGGTGACCGGCCTCTTACCAGACACATTTTTGTCATCAGTGGCCAGGGATGAAACGACCAGTCTGGGGCCAGCCCCTTTCTGGTCACTTTTTTGTCATGGGTGGCCAGCAATGAACCGAACAGTTGGTGACCGGCCTCTTACCAGACAGATTTTTGTCATCGGTGGCCAGGGATGAAACGACCAGTCTGTGGCCAGCCCCTTTCTGGTCACTTTTTTGTCATGGGTGGCCAGCAATGAACCGAACAGTTGGTGACCGGCCTCTTACCAGACAGATTATTGTCATCGGTGGCCAGGGATGAAACGACCAGTCTGTGTCCAGCCCCTTTCTGGTCACTTTTTTCATGGGTGGCCAGCAATGAACCGAACAGTTGGTGACCGGCCTCTTACCAGACACATTTTTGTCATCCTTGGCCAGGGATGAAACGACCAGACTGTGGCCAGTCACTTACCGGGTACTTTTTAGTCGTCGGTGGCCAGTTGTTTGCCGGTGGCCAGGCTGGCCAGCCAGGTACCAGGCTAATAACGGTCATTGGCCGATGGCTAGCCAAAATTTTGTGCTGCCTAAGTTGTTGTTCCAAGGAGAGAAGATAGTGGTTCCGTCCACTCTCCGTGATCAAGTTATTGATGTAACACACAAACACATCAAGGTATCTCGCGCACCACCAGCATAATCAAGGAACTTTACTGGTGGCCGCATCTAAATCAACATGTCAGGACCAAAGTTCAGAACTGTTCGGTATGTCAGTCGACAGACAAGCCTGCAAAGGCATCTCCTGCACCTCTTCAACCAGTCAAATTCCCCACCCGTCCATGGGTAAAACTGGGCATGGATATAGTAGGTCCCTTTGAACGAGCCCCCGCTCAAGAGAGGTTTTTCATTACACTTGTAGATTACCGCAGTAAGGGGCCTGAAGTGACACCAGCCCACAACGTCACGACTGCTACAGTCGTAAAGTTCTTGAAGTCTGTCTTTGCCCGTGAAGGTCTGCCGCAGGAGATCAAGACGGATAACGGTCCTCAATTTTTTCTAAGGAATTCAGTGAGTTCTTGAAGATGCAAAGCATTAAACACGCGAAGTCATTCCTCTACCATCTCTTAGCTAATGGGCAGGTAGAGAGATTTCATAGAGTTCTTAAGTCTTTTATTCAGTTGGTCTCGTCCAACATCATCCGCTTTCCGAAGCCATTACAGAATATCCCGGTGTATATCGGAGTACGCGCCATGCGGCACCTGGAGAATCGCTAGGTTTCTTCTACATGGTCGCACCCACCGGACGCGGCTGCATCTCCAAGGGCGAGGGACCCCAGAGTCCACCGTCCCTCCACATGTCGTTCAGGAAGAGCTTCCTGATAGAGTCAAGGAATATCAAACGAATATGAAAAAGTATTCCGATTTAAGGCGAGCAGTCAAGCATCCTGCTTTTGCTCCTGGGCAATCAGTAAAGGTTTTCAAACCCGACTTTAGAGGGAAAATGCGCAACAAATATGCTCCACCGCAACATATACATGAACAAGTAGGACCAGCCACGTATAGATTAGATGATGGAACCATATGGAATGCAGCCAAAATGACACGTACCACATTGAAACCACCCCAACGTCAGCCTTTGTGGCTTATGGACGATGACATATTCCCCACATCAACTAATGCGGCTCCAGCTGTAACCCTGGGCCACGTGCCACCTGAGGGTCCGGTACCTGCAACTTTGCGTGCTGCGACCCCCACCGTCCTTCCTGTCCATGCGGCCCCTGCTGCCGTTCCTGTCCATGCGGCCCCTGCTGCCGGTCCTGTTTTTGCGGCCCCTGCTGCCAGTCCTGTCCCGTTGGGCCCTGTTGCCGCCCATGCTTCTACGGCACCCGGTCCTGGCCATGTAGCTGTGGTGCCTGGTGCTGCCCATGTACCGGCAGTACCCGATGCACTTCACGTTCCTGCTCCTGCGGCACCCTCTGCCGTGCAAGATGCGGAGGTCTTCGGTGGCCTTCCCGCCACCCCAGTCTCCGGTGCCGTTCCTGATTCCGGTTTCCAATCGGCCTTCCGTGCCGCCGTACCAGGCAATCAAGCCAGCAGCCAGCCACCAGTCCCGCCGGCTGCCCCGGCTGCAGTCTTTCAAGAGGCCCTCATGGTCGCTGTCCAGGAGGATCCTGAACCGTCCATTCCTTCAAGCGGTGCAATAGTGAGCACCGCATCAAGTTCATCCCAACTGGGACTCGGGTATTGCAGCGAGCTGCCCTCGTCTAGCTCCGCAACGGTCTCGGCGGAGTCCCTGAACTCCGTGGGGCCAAATCGCGCCACACTTTCCGAGCCTTCAGTGGCTCATGCATCAGCAGAGGACCCGGAATCAAGTCCAGAGGCAACCCAAGAATCGACTCCTACATCAAGTGAGGGTGGTGCAGGCACACCACTGACGACATATCGTACTCCACCAGTATCCCCATCGGACACTCCAACGCCCCACGCGGCTTAGACGACTTCCCGAAAAATGCCTTCATTTTCTAGTGGATATGTGCTCCAAGGATGCCCCTTAAAAATAGCTTTGGGACTTAAGTCGTAGTGGTTTGCAATTCCATAGAGTGCGGTGTATTTTTATAGTATAGATGGGAAAAAATAGTTTTCTTAACACTTCTCACGTGTATTTGAATTCAAAATCTTCTTCTTCGGCTTTCCAAGGGCTAGTCAGACAGTCATTTTATTCGTGGAAGTGAAAGTGTTATTCTTTGTTTCAAAGGACTCGTCAAACAGTGATATTTTTCAAAGTGTTGGTCTTTGTTTCGAAGGACTCACTCGTCAAGCGATAATATTTTGGGCTTCAGTGAATGGAGCCGATTTTCAGTGGAACTGAATTCTGCTCGACATAGTACAAAGCGTAGTATTGATGATCATACCTTTAATATGTATTTCTTTATTCTTATTTTCTCCGACCACTTCATAATTACTTTGCTTGTAGTGAGTGGTCGGTAGGATTTCGTGTGGGTGTGATTTTCCATGTGGTTGTAAAAGAGTAAGTTTTTTGGGGGGTTATCTAACAGTCATTTCTTCCAAGGGGGAAAAGATGTAGTGTGCCATCGACAAGCTAGATGGCGCAAGAAGTCATGGTGTGTGGCGCTGCAACTAGATGGCGCCACTTATCTGTGTTGATACCCGAGGAACTGAATGTTTGTATCCTGGTCACGACAATAAGACAGTCTCCACGAAAACTCCGAGCAGGTGTGACGTCTCTTTCCTTCGTCTCGGTTCCCGTCTTGGTCCCCGCACCTCGGCACCCTGCGGCCCACGCGCCGCTAATGTAAGTCCTTTCAGCAACTCTACAGGCCTTTCGGGGCGCTGTCTTTATCATAGCTTTTCCTATCTCTTTCCACTCATTCATAATGGCCCTACGCGACCATTACATTTTGGCACACTACAGTTCAATGTTGAAAATTAAAACATTTACAATAAATTCAGCAGTAAGTGTACGACTATGAAATAAGGACCATCTCGTTCGGTGCTTCGTGATGAACTGATTTTATGGGTCATAGAAAAGAAGAAAAGAAAGAGGATAGGTTTCTGAAAGCGGAGATAGGTAGGACAACACATAGAAGAAAAAGTAGTGAAAGAGAAATAGCAGAACACAACATTTCTTCCCTGCTCTTTTTGGGGAGAATACGAGTATACAAGATGCACATAACAAAGCCAGACATAAATACTATACATATAAAAGAAAGATGGACAAAATCATAATTCAAAAGAAATTCAAGTTAAGCATTAATTATGACACACTTGGCCTACGCTATTTTTAAAGCTTTTGCACTCAACACTCATGCTCTTGTACACAATATCTCAAAAAACACTGTCAGAAAGTTACTTACAGGATTCCAGCAAGTTATTTACCGTATTCCAGCAAGTTATTTACAAAATTTCAGCAAGGCATTTGCAGAATTTCAGCAATTCATTTCACTTCGAATAAGAAGCATGCATATATATATATATATATATATATATATATATTTTATCTGGTTGTCGCGGAAATTGAACTTTACATACTGTAATTAACTGATCATAGCCCTATTGAAAATATTTTTTACCGGAATGTCATTTCCTGTAAAAGTCCATTTTACTGGATTATGGGACTGTTTTCACTTCCAGTAAAGCCGTAGTTTACCGGAATGTCACCGGAATTTTTACTGGAATGTCACCGGTTGTTTTACAGGAATGTTACCGGTTTTTTACCCTAATGTCACCAAATTTTTTACCAGAATGTCAGCGGATTTTTACCAGAAGCTTATTTCCTGTAAAAATCGATTTTACTGGATTATGGGACTCTTTTCGCTTCCAGTAAAGCCGGAATTTACCAGAAGATCACCAGACAGTAATATTAATAATATCTTTATTATCTTTGAAAAAATACATGTGTGCGTGCTGGCCCACGAAAGCAAAGGTGCTTGTATGTGAGACCAGGCAGCCAACAAAATACCGTGGCACAGTGAACACTGGAGAAACAAAACAAACAAACAACAATAATGTAGGAGTGTGGGAAACAAATACGCACTAAGTAATTATATAATTATTATTGCGCGAGCGTGAGGCACCATTCTCTTACATTCCGTCTTAGCGCACGAAAGGATGATAAGTTCAGCAAAGACTCTGGCAAACTGTTGAAGATTGACGAGAATTCACCGTGTTTTTTCTTTCTTTTTTCGGAAGTCAACGAAAGGCACTTAGGCGGAAGCCTGTGAACCATGGTTGGTGTATGTTTACCAGATGCTGGACTATTCGGTAACAATTAGTGGTTAGTCCACATAGACCTGAAGGTTTTATGTATCCATTTAACCGGGTCGATACCAGTGAAACAACTTGCACAGCTGTAGACAAAAGCAATCAGACCAAATAGGAACAACCAAGTTCTTTGTCGCAAAATATATCTTTCAAGGTACTCACGATGCCGTTGTTTAAATTCCTAGACGTATGGTAATAAAACCGCGCAGGTGCACCACACACAAACACACACGTATGCTCTCAGTAGCACGTTTAGCGAAAACCACGAACGCGCGAAACGAACATCCGCCGCCGTTGAGAAATCACGGGCACAGATCCCGATGTCGTCCTTGATGTCGTCGCCGCGGGTGCACCAGGCGCCAGTATCACGCTTAGCAAAAACCACGACCGCATGGAACGAACATCCGCCGCCGTTGAGAAATCCCGGGCACACTCACGGTGTCGTCCCTGATGTCGTCGCCGCGGGTGCACCAGGCGTCAGTAGCACGCTTAGCGAAAACCACGACCGCGCGGAACGAACATCCGCCGCCGTTGAGAAATCCCGGGCACACTCACGATGTCGTCCCTGATGTCGTCGCCGCGGGTGCACCAGGCGTCAGTAGCACGCTTAGCGAAAACCACGACCGCGCGGAACGAACATCCGCCGCCGTTGAGAAATCCCGGGCACACTCACGATGTCGTCCCTGATGTCGTCGCCGCGGGTGCACCAGGCGTCAGTAGCACGCTTAGCGAAAACCACGACCGCGCGGAACGAACATCCGCCGCCGTTGAGAAATCCCGGGCACACTCACGATGTCGTCCCTGATGTCGTCGCCGCGGGTGCACCAGGCGTCAGTAGCACGCTTAGCGAAAACCACGACCGCGCGGAACGAACATCCGCCGCCGTTGAGAAATCCCGGGCACACTCACGATGTCGTCCCTGATGTCGTCGCCGCGGGTGCACCAGGCGTCAGTAGCACGCTTAGCGAAAACCACGACCGCGCGGAACGAACATCCGCCGCCGTTGAGAAATCCCGGGCACACTCACGATGTCGTCCCTGATGTCGTCGCCGCGGGTGCACCAGGCGTCAGTAGCACGCTTAGCGAAAACCACGACCGCGCAGAACGAACATCCGCCGCCGTTGAGAAATCCCGGGCACACTCACGATGTCGTCCCTGATGTCGTCGCCGCGGGTGCACCAGGCGTCAGTAGCACGCTTAGCGAAAACCACGACCGCGCGGAACGAACATCCGCCGCCGTTGAGAAATCCAGGGCACACTCACGATGTCGTCCCTGATGTCGTCGCCGCGGGTGCACCAGGCGTCAGTAGCACGCTTAGCGAAAACCACGACCGCGCGGAACGAACATCCGCCGCCGTTGAGAAATCCCGGGCACACTCACGATGTCGTCCCTGATGTCGTCGCCGCGGGTGCACCAGGCGTCAGTAGCACGCTTAGCGAAAACCACGACCGCGCGGAACGAACATCCGCCGCCGTTGAGAAATCCCGGGCACACTCACGATGTCGTCCCTGATGTCGTCGCCGCGGGTGCACCAGGCGTCAGTAGCACGCTTAGCGAAAACCACGACCGCGCGGAACGAACATCCGCCGCCGTTGAGAAATCCCGGGCACACTCACGATGTCGTCCCTGATGTCGTCGCCGCGGGTGCACCAGGCGTCAGTAGCACGCTTAGCGAAAACCACGACCGCGCGGAACGAACATCCGCCGCCGTTGAGAAATCCCGGGCACACTCACGATGTCGTCCCTGATGTCGTCGCCGCGGGTGCACCAGGCGTCAGTAGCACGCTTAGCGAAAACCACGACCGCGCGGAACGAACATCCGCCGCCGTTGAGAAATCCCGGGCACACTCACGATGTCGTCCCTGATGTCGCCGCCGCGGGTGCACCAGGCGTCAGTAGCACGCTTAGCGAAAACCACGACCGCGCGGAACGAACATCCGCCGCCGTTGAGAAATCCCGGGCACACTCACGATGTCGTCCCTGATGTCGTCGCCGCGGGTGCACCAGGCGTCAGTAGCACGCTTAGCGAAAACCACGACCGCGCGGAACGAACATCCGCCGCCGTTGAGAAATCCCGGGCACACTCACGATGTCGTCCCTGATGTCGTCGCCGCGGGTGCACCAGGCGTCAGTAGCACGCTTAGCGAAAACCACGACCGCGCGGAACGAACATCCGCCGCCGTTGAGAAATCCCGGGCACACTCACGATGTCGTCCCTGATGTCGTCGCCGCGGGTGCACCAGGCGTCAGTAGCACGCTTAGCGAAAACCACGACCGCGCGGAACGAACATCCGCCGCCGTTGAGAAATCCCGGGCACACTCACGATGTCGTCCCTGATGTCGTCGCCGCGGGTGCACCAGGCGTCAGTAGCACGCTTAGCGAAAACCACGACCGCGCGGAACGAACATCCGCCGCCGTTGAGAAATCCCGGGCACACTCACGATGTCGTCCCTGATGTCGTCGCCGCGGGTGCACCAGGCGTCAGTAGCACGCTTAGCGAAAACCACGACCGCGCGGAACGAACATCCGCCGCCGTTGAGAAATCCCGGGCACACTCACGATGTCGTCCCTGATGTCGTCGCCGCGGGTGCACCAGGCGTCAGTAGCACGCTTAGCGAAAACCACGACCGCGCGGAACGAACATCCGCCGCCGTTGAGAAATCCCGGGCACACTCACGATGTCGTCCCTGATGTCGTCGCCGCGGGTGCACCAGGCGTCAGTAGCACGCTTAGCGAAAACCACGACCGCGCGGAACGAACATCCACCGCCGTTGAGAAATCCCGGGCACACGCACGATGTCGTCCCTGATGTCGTCGCCGCGGGTGCTCCAGGCGTCAGTAGCACGCTTAGCGAAAACCACGACCGCGCGGAACGAACATCCACCGCCGTTGAGAAATCCCGGGCACACTCACGATGTCGTCCCTGATGCCGCCGCCGCGGGTGCACCAGGCGTCAGTAGCACGCTTAGCGAAAACCACGACACGCGCGGAACGAACATCCGCCGCCGTTGAGAAATCCCGGGCACACTCACGATGTCGTCCCTGATGTCGTCGCCGCGGGTGCACCAGGCGTCAGTAGCACGCTCAGCGAAAACCACGACCGCGCGGAACGAACATCCACCGCCGTTGAGAAATCCAGGGCACACTCACGATGTCGTCCCTGATGCCGCCGCCGCGGGTGCACCAGGCGTCAGTAGCACGCTTAGCGAAAACCACGACCGCGCGGAACGAACATCCGCCGCCGTTGAGAAATCCCGGGCACACTCACGATGTCGTCCCTGATGTCGTCGCCGCGGGTGCACCAGGCGTCAGTAGCACGCTTAGCGAAAACCACGACCGCGCGGAACGAACATTCACCGCCGTTGAGAAATCCCGGGCACACGCACGATGTCCTCCCTGATGTCGTCGCCGCGGGTGCTCCAGGCGTCAGTAGCACGCTTAGCGAAAACCACGACCGCGCGGAACGAACATCCGCCGCCGTTGAGAAATCCCGGGCACACGCACGATGTCGTCCCTGATGTCGTCGCCGCGGGTGCACCAGGCGTCAGTAGCACGCTTAGCGAAAACCACGACCGCGCGGAACGAACATCCACCGCCGTTGAGAAATCCGGGCACACTCACGATGTCGTCCCTGATGCCGCCGCCGCGGGTGCACCAGGCGTCAGTAGCACGCTTAGCGAAAACCACGACCGCGCGGAACGAACATCCACCGCCGTTGAGAAATCCCGGGCACACTCACGATGTCGTCCCTGATGTCGTCGCCGCGGGTGCACCAGGCGTCAGTAGCACGCTTAGCGAAAACCACGATCGAGCGGAACGAACATCTGCCGCCGTTGAGAAATCACGGGCACACTCACGATGTCGTCCCTGATGTCGTCGCCGCGGATGCACCAGGCGTCAGTAGCACGCTTAGCGAAAACCACGAACGCGCGGAACGAACATCCACCGCCGTTGAGAAATCCCGGGCACACGCACGATGTCGTCCCTGATGTCGTCGCCGCGAGTGCTCCAGGCGTCAGTAGCACGCTCAGCGAAAACCACGACCGCGCGGAACGAACATCCACCGCCGTTGAGAAATCCAGGGCACACTGACGATGTCGTCCATGATGCCGCCGCCGCGGCTGCACCAGGCGTCAGTAGCACGCTTAGCGAAAACCAGAAACGCGCAGAACGAGCATTCACCGCCGTTGAGAAATCCCGGGCACACTCACGATGTCGTCCCTGATGTCGTCGTCGCGGGTGCTCCAGGCGTCAGTAGCACGCTCAGCGAAAACCACGACCGCGCGGAACGAACATCCACCGCCGTTGAGAAATCCAGGGCACACTGACGATGTCGTCCCTGATGCCGCCGCCGCGGGTGCACCAGGCGTCAATAGCACGCTTTGCGAAAACCACGACCGCGCGGAACGAACATTCACCGCCGTTGAGAAATCCCGGGCGCACACACGATGTCCTCCCTGATGTCGCCGCCGCGGGTGCTCCAGGCGTCAGTAGCACGCTTAGCGAAAACCACGACCGCGCGGAACGAACATTCACCGCCGTTGAGAAATCCCGGGCACACGCACGATGTCCTCCCTGATGTCGTCGCCGCGGGTGCTCCAGGCGTCAGTAGCACGCTTAGCGAAAACTACGACCGCGCGGAACGAACTTCCACCGCCGTTGAGAAATCCCGGGCACACGCACGATGTCCTCCCTCATGTCGTCGCCGCGGGTGCTCCAGGCGTCAGTATCACGCTGAGCGAAAACCACGACCGCGCGGAACGAACATCCACCGCCGTTGAGAAATCCAGGGCACACTGACGATGTCGTCCATGATGCCGCCGCCGCGGCTGCACCAGGCGTCAATAGCACGCTTAGCGAAAACCAGAAACGCGCAGAACGAGCATTCACCGCCGTTGAGAAATCCCGGGCACACTCACGATGTCGTCCCTGATGTCGTCGTCGCGGGTGCTCCAGGCGTCAGTAGCACGCTCAGCGAAAACCACGACCGCGCGGAACGAACATCCACCGCCGTTGAGAAATCCAGGGCACACTGACGATGTCGTCCCTGATGCCGCCGCCGCGGGTGCACCAGGCGTCAATAGCACGCTTATCGAAAACCACGACCGCGCGGAACGAACATTCACCGCCGTTGAGAAATCCCGGGCACACGCACGATGTCCTCCCTGATGTCGTCGCCGCGGGTACTCCAGGCGTCAGTAGCACGCTTAGCGAAAACCACGACCGCGCGGAACGAACTTCCACCGCCGTTGAGAAATCCCGGGCACACGCACGATGTCCTCCCTCATGTCGTCGCCGCGGGTGCACCAGGCGTCAGTAGCACGCTCAGCGAAAACCACGACCGCGCGGAACGAACTTCCACCGCCGTTGAGAAATCCAGGGCAAACTGACGATGTCGTCCCTGATGTCGTCGCCGCGGGTGCTCCAGGCGTCAGTAGCACGCTTAGCGGAAACCACGAACGCGCGGAACGAACATTCACTGCCGTTGAGAAATCCCGGGCACACGCACGATGTCGTCCCTGATGCCGCCGCCGCGGGTGCACCAGGCGTCAGTAGCACGCTCAGCGAAAACCACGACCGCGCGGAACGAACATCCACCGCCGTTGAGAAATCAAGGGCACACTGACGATGTCGTCCCTGATGCCGCCGCCGCGGGTGCACCAGGCGTCAGTAGCACGCTTAGCGGAAACCACGAACGCGCGGAACGAACATTCACCGACGTTGAGAAATCTTGGGCACAGTCTTTTTCGCTCGCTGGATGCTTCTGAAGCCGGACGGACAAAGAGGCGTGAGAAACAGGTCACTGAAAGATATTTTCTTTTCATCTGCACACCCAGCTGCTCTGGAAGATACAGGTCGCACACATGGAACGAGAACCCGAGACTGAGCGTTCGTTTCTAGCCGGCCGGTTTTCTTTAAAAAAAAAGTCAGCAAAACGACTTTCTCGCATTTTCCCCACGACCCAATGCGAGGGAGAGAGG